>SNQJ01S0109774.1:2740-17699 GCA_010110895.2 Picea sitchensis
AGACCCAAATCCATGACTGACTAACTCACTATGGAAAACTAGGGAGCACAGAGCACACACTAAAAGTTCCTAAAGGCAAATCAAGCAAACGACTAACTAGTTGGAAGAACAGTTACACCAACCAACACTAGAGCAACTTACTGGTGCAAGTGCGACTCGAAAATGGAATCACCCTTTGGGTATAATCTACAAAGAGTGGCCCGATTTCTATCCTAGGTACCATGGTATACCCCCGCAGTCACCTGTGTATGTCACTAGAAATATAGGCAACTAGGTTTCCAACGCGTGAACAGTCACCAGGCGGGTACAATTGACAGTCAGGTAGACCACAATGAGCAGGGTATCAATCCCAAAACCTGCCAAGGGTATCGAAATAAAGTGGTCCAAAGACAACTAAGGACCTCGAACGGATTTGAGACCCATGAAGCTCTGTGGAAAATGAAATCGACGAAATCCCAAGAAAAGCCCTCTATATGTGTTCTCCACTACAATTGGTCTGGCTTTGGAGGGGTTATCTCCGCTACCTTTCCGCACGCGACCTCATGTTTAGCCCCTGTGTTAGAGGGGGGTCCCGGATAAATTTCACGATATTGGACTTCTACACTGCTTAGCACATACTCATATGTTTGTTTTATAGCCTTGAAGAGTTTCCTCTCCAACCTAAATCAAGGCTCTAGCCTAATCTAGTTGATGGACCCTACAAACATAAACTCTAGTAATATTTAATTAGCGTTCTTTTTACTGGCTTGATTTACTCAAAAGGGTACGGTAGTGAAACTGATGGTGTTAAGACTCTTGTGAAAAATGATGAAACTTATATGAACACTAGAAAAGAATGATTATATATATATTTTTTTTTGAAATGATTTTTAAGATGAGAAGAAAACACAACACTATGCTAATTTCTTTTCTTTTTCAAATAACAATGCAAAAAAAATGCCAGGAAAGAAAGAGATCTAACAAACTATTTTTTTTTTTATATTTTCTTCCAATCATAGCATAAATAACAAAAGATTCTAAAAGAAACTGATGAATGCACGATTCATGCCCCCCCCCGCCGTGAGGGGGATTTTTTTATTAAAATGCAAATCATTTTTCTTAAAATTTCAAGCTAAAAATAAGTTAAAAAAGATAGGAAACACAAGAAATGTGCTAAATGAAAAAGCAAGCTATAATAGAGTCCAAACCTAGGCTAAGATACTATGACAGAGACCAAGAACCCTGAGAGATATAACTCTTGACATGGAAAAGGATGACTGCCTCTCCTTAAACACAATTTTTCTCAACAGGTACACTGCTGACAGTTCAATAGCCAGCATGTGCACGCGAGCTGTGTGAGGGCAGAGCACGTTTACACACATGTAGACCGTATGCAGGCCGTGTGTACCTCTGCATCTCTTCAAAAATGAAAAGAAAATCAATCAAGCACTGGCAGAGACTACTGGTATTGAGAACCAAAATCTCTTGAAGACTCATAAACTTACTTTGACAGAAAAAGAAAACAATTGAAGGAAAATTTCATAGAACACAACCAATCTGAGGTGAAACCTAAGCTACAAAACTGCAAAAAATAGAGACTAGAATGAGTTCCAAAAAACCCCTGAGAAGGATTACTTCTGACAGGGGAGAGGATGACTGCCTCTCTAAAAGAAATTTTATAAAATCATACACGCGACTAACACTTCCTTAGCTAGCGTGTACACGTGGGCTGTGTGAGGGTAGGACGTGGGTACACGCATGCAGACCTTATACAGGCCACGTGTACCTCTGTGGGTCTCAAAAAAAAGATGCAGTCAAGCAAAGAAACAAAGATAACTGGTATGGAAGACAAGAATCTTTGTTAGCTTAGAATTTTGCAGAAACTTTAAAAACAGGAAATGAAACCAGTTCTTAAAAATACCCAAAAATATTCCCAGAAACCCTAGAGATTTCCCGAGTACGGTCACCAATTTTGTTGTGAGTGGGAAATCTCCCTACGGACTAGCACTTAGGGTTTTATTACGCATGCATAAAATACCTAAAGATTCCTACTTTCTACCGTCATCCCGGACCTAATCCCCATTATTCTTAAGCAAATACATAGTTAAGAAGATCGAGTGAGCATACCTTATTTCAAGAATTTGATATCGATCCTTCTTCACGCTTGATCACTCTTTTACTGCAACTCTCCTCCCAAGGTTGACCTGCATTCACGCAAAAAAAACAAATAACTCCACATGCATTTGATATATAGATTAATGGGTTAGAGATTCAATCAACATGTATGCAATAAACCATGGAAAACTCATATGGTGGGACGAGAAAAGTACTTCTTTATTATTAACTTCAACAAATCAACTTACAATGATGAATCTGGCCACTGCTCCACGAACCTAGTCCTGGGCTCCTCTTCAGCTGTCCTCCAACTTCTTTGCTCTATATTTCTCTTTGCACAAGGATGGCTAAAGGGTTGGGACAAATGGAATGTGCAATCGAGTATAGTTTCTTTACTATGATTCTCCTCCTCCAAATGGGACCCCTAACCCTTCTTTTATAGGCTAGAAGAAGCTAGGTATTTGGTCGAACCCTCGGCCATGCATGGCCGAAAGGTTTAGTTAACTCACCCAAAGTTGTGTGTTCCGTCAACAAATTTCCTTTTTTCATACTTTTGTAGGTACACGTGGGCTGGTTTTGGGTCAACTAGCATGTACACGCCTGCAGTAATGGAGCAGAGTGCATGGGACTTTATAAAAGGTGTTTTTAAGAAGAGTTGTTCAACATTTTTTTGGCAAAGAAGGAATCTAGGATGGCCTGATGCCAGGTAAGCATGTCTGGTGCAAATTAGGGTTATAATAGTATCCTATGTCAGAATACAATATTCACTCACATACATAGCCGCAATACAATTCCCTCATAAAATAGGGTTTCCTTTTAGAGAAAAAAACACTAGCGTAACTTCTATCATCATATTTGTGACCTTATAATGAATGGTCTAGATTGACTATGAAATTACAATATTTTACAAGACAATTTTTCCAAAATATTCTCTTCGAGGGCACTGCCCCTGAACCCCCACTAGAGGGGGGGCTCCAAAATTTCTCACTACTCCGTCTGGTGAGAGATGTGGGAGGGAAATCCTTTCTATTATTACAAATGAAACCCAACAATCTATGTGTATTGGGTAGTAAAACAAAAGTTTACTTACTGGCCTGAAGGCTTACTATTTTTCATTTAAGATTTTAACACTTAAGTGTTGAGAAACAACTTGTTCCTACCTTCAATAACATTGTTCCTATGATAGAATTGAACATACAAAGCATAAAAGTTTATCCTATTTCACACAATGAAAATAACATAAAGGAAATCTTCTTTACTGGTCAAGAATGAAGAGTATTTTTAGAAGTTCACTTTATGTTTTACTCATTGTGAAGTACACAAAACGTGTCTCAATATTAATGTTCAACTCCAGCAAGTAATACCTCTACTAAATCAATCTATTTATCAACTTAAAAAACGTGAAAAGGGATCGATCCATTCAAACAAGACCTGAACACTTTTAACTTATTTGCAACAACAAATTTACAATATAACCTAATATTGAAAGCATGCAACTTATAATATGGAAATGGATGTACTTGACCATATGTTTATAAAACAAGGTAAAATTATTCAAAATGCTCAATTCAATCGTAAATAAGACCATATTGAAGCAACCAAAAAGAAGTTCTTACTTGTAGTAAGAAACTATTAATTTAGGGGCCCGATAGGTACTTCCACCACCCATAGGTGGTTCTATCTTTGCTATCAATTTTACTACCATGGATGCTATCCAATCCACCTGATTGGTTGCTCCCTCTGACACGAAATTCATGCCTTCCATATCGCTCGGACCCGTCTTTGAAGACTTTTTACTAGCTACCCAGACTGCTACCCATGAATCATTATCTTCTTCCTGGACTTGCTTCTCATTGCCCAAACTCTTTCCCTAAGTTTCCCAGGGCTTCCCACAACCTTCTGCTACTACCTGGGTACTTTTCTGGGCTTCTCGGTGACTTTTTGTTGTTTCCCAAACCTTTTTGGTTTCTTCTCGATTGCTTTTCTTTCTACTTGTTAGAATCCCTGTCCACCCTCTCTCGAATTGTTGGCAGCAATGTCCACCCTCTCGATAGATCCACTTTAGCCAATAATTGTCAATCCTACAACTAGCAACCCGACCTCCCTATGTCTTTCCTGCTCATAGCCTCAGCCTGCTTACTCACGTAGTCACCTCAACATAACATCCATCACAACCTCCTTTACCACATGGCCCGTATGTTATATTTCTCTATCGAAAAATTCACCCAGCAGCTACAACATCCCATGATCCCCTCATCTTGTGACTGTACGCTGACTCATCCACCTCTTACCTCATACCCAACTTCTAGCGACTCTCCCACCTACTCGACCTGTGAACAATTATGCAACAATTCAATCCATGTCCTCTATGTTATAACACAAGTTGTAGGTTGGGAAAATCCCGATCCAACCACAAAATCAAGTGCTACAACTAAGGAACAGTAAACCCAATGTCACCTTGATGTAGGTCCTACACTTCAAGGGTGACTAGGTCACTCTAGGGAGGTGATCCCGGTGACCCTAGGGGAAAAATATGGAGATGGATAAAGATGGAAATGTAGCCCCTAGAAGTCAAGTCTAAATTGTATGAAGGTCTTGGAATGAGGTCTTGAGAAGGTCCAAGGGTTTCCAAGTATGTTGAGTAGCTTGCAAATGGTGAAAAAACCTGCTCGAGACACAAAATAAACAAGCATATATTGCAATATAATCCCTTGGATGTTGGTTTACTTCTCTCTTTCTACCTCTCTAGGGATGACCCAGGTTCAAGTCTATTATGGTTTCCAACAAAAATCCTTTAAAACTATCGGCCCCTTTGGTAAACCAGAAGGAAACGTAGTACACATGGTGCACTGTGCAATCTCACTCGAGATAGTTCTATTGGTGGATGCAACGCTCAGGTGCTTGTAGCCTGGGAATGAGTGGGGATCTAGGATTAAACTATGTGATCTTCATTTGTTACTTTAACTTTAACTTATATGGAATTCCCTATCATTCTTATTTGTGCATATAAAATACCCAATCTAGCTAGTCATTCCCGCATTTGTCTAACGTCTAATCATTGACAGTAAAGGAAATACACAATATCCAATCACATAACACATGATCTACCTTGGTTCACCCCTCTTGAGCTACGTCCAAAAATATTTGGTTTCTCTGCTCTTTTATTATGGTGTTTCCAAAACTACAACGCCTCACGCATTACAACTCTCCATCCAACTAGTTGAGATCCACAATGAGGCAGACTAGATCACACCAGTCTCCTCAGCCTGTGATATAACCCTCAAGATATACCCTATTCCCTCTCCTCATATCAACAACTTACAAAACAAATCAGGCTTACAATCATTCTCCCCTCGAACAACATAGTAACAATGACCAAAACTCCAACAATAATAACAACAACCCCCTCGACCTAGACCTCCTAGGTACCTACTTATACATGTTTTTGGCTTACTTAGCCATTAAATCCTCTTACCAAAACCCTAACCCTATCATGGATAGGTCTTCTTTCATGTGTTCCCTGCGTGCTTTCCTCTTCTGCATGTGCATCTATCATGCACTTCCTGCTTTTCCTACATGCACATCTACCTTACACGTGCTGCTTTTCCTGCACGTGCGTCTGCCTTACATGTGATGATTTTCCTCAAAATTGGGCTTTCGCCCAATAGGCCCCCATCACCGGCATTGTGACTCATTCCGAGTCACTGCCTAACTCCAGTGTCTGTCACTACTTGTGCCAATGATTCATACATCTCTGCTATCTGTTGGCACTACTCCTCGACCTCACTGCTCCTTGCTAACATGGCTTCGACCACCTGCACGGTGACTGGTGGTTGTAAGATCTCTCCCCCCTCCAAGTCTATTTTTTTGAGGTGCACTTTCACTGCGTCGATTTCCATGACCAACTATTTTGCCTTTTCTTATAAGGGTTCCAACTATGCCTGCGATCTGATCTTCTGTGCCTACACCACTTTTTCCTCTGCTTGAAGGTTCTTCATTTCTGTGACAATCTTGATCTTCTATGGTAGTGACATTGTCCTCTGTCACTGCTTGACATTTTCCATTGTTCAATGCAATTTATCTTCCTTTCGCAGCTCTTGTAGGTCCCATCCTCTAATAGCTGTGTCCATAGTTGGCCACTCTTTGCCAAAAATTCTTCCACTCTATGTATGTTCTGTGCAATGTTTTCTGCAGCTGTTGTCATGTCTTTCTCTCTTTGGGATTAGACTGTTGGGGGAGTTGTAGGTACTGCACGCTCCTCCAGTTCCTTAATCTGCTCTTTATATTGCACCAGGGTCTGTGCTATTTTCCTCATCTTCTCTTGAGAATATTCTTCTTCCAATTCTCCACTATCGGGGATGGCTTGAAATACTCAACTTATCTGTTTCTCCATCTCCTCCACTTTTTGATGTGCTATATTTCTCTCCTTCCCTTCCTGGATAAGTTCCTCCTTTAGTGAGGTGTTGTCTTTCTTTGCCAATTGTAAGTTCGTCTCATCTGACCTTGCTCTGGAATGAATCTTCGGTGTGACGCTGACTTGTAATTTATACATCTCTTTAGTTGGAATCTTGGGCAACGCCATGTCCAACCTCTCAATGTATTTCAGGGGCCTCTGTGTTGTCTCCTCATCGACAAAAACATTTCGGGTGTTATGATGAAATTAACACTTCCATGCGCCGTGATGTGCACTGTCTCTTCAACAGGTGCTTCTTCTTTAGTGGGCACTGGTTTCTCCTTTCATTTATGCTTCACCCTGATCCTCAACGGATCCAATGCAATTTTTACCTCTTGTACTTGCTCCAAAATTGATGCTCGATGATTCTCTTCATTTTACCATACCTCCGACAATCTATCTTCCACTGTCATTGCTATCAACTCCACATCATCTGCTGTCAATGCTGTTTCCATGGGCTTCTTGTGGGACTTGGAATTATTTCTGGAACCACTTGGTTGCTCCCCTATTCTATTACTTCGGACCTATGGTGGTTCAGATGCTTCTAGCATCTGTGTATCCCTGCCGGTATCCTACCCTTCTCCTTTTTCCATTGAGACTTCTCGTGTCTCTGTCTTATTTTCCTCTGAGCACACTTGTTTTGTTGTTTCTCTTGTTGTCTGCCCTTTGTGTGGTGGTCCTTGTGCAGATCCATGCTGGGATGGATTCTTCATTTTTGTTTTATTATTTATGGGAGTGCTATCCCCTTCCTGGTCCTTGCTCCATTTGTGCCTGCCTGCTATGCATGGACTATTCTGTCCTGTGTCCTTGTTCGTGCTCCTGGAACCGTCGTTGGGATTGTTCACACTATCCACTCCTCGGGCCACTCTTGGACCTCCATGTGGATGTCCTGCATCATCACATAGTACTTCAACTGCAAACACTCCTTGCTTGGATCCTTCTTTGCCTGCAACCACATGCTGTGGCGTGATGCCTGGAAATTCACTATCAATCCAAAATCCTGGATAATTTCTGGGGAGATCCTCCATGTATCCGCCAAGCTGTTCTGGATCTCTATTAAGTACTGAGAAAACATGTCATTGTTGAATCTCTTTACCTTAGGATCTGGTGTGCTTCGCAATGATGTGTAGCGTACTGCGCCACATTTCCCTGTCCTTGGTAGGAACATAATGTATGTGGGTTCCCACCACCCCATAAGTGCAATGAGGATGAGTAACCACGAGTAGTAGAACTCAGAGCCCCAATGTAATATCCCTAGGTTGAACCCAATTGTAATGTAAATGAAAATGTACTTAAGATGGTGAGCTGTTTGATATCATTTTGTATGCACATTTCATGGCATAGTGTGTGCATGTACTGCGTAGTAAAATGAGGAAGTTTGCGCATTCCAGGATACCGCATGCAACAACATAAGTGCGTGCGATTTTGAGGCCAGGTAGCCTTTTGTGTATATGCTATGTTTTATAGGCTGGTGAGCCAGTTATTATAAGCTAGGATGCTTATGTTTTGATTAGGCCGGAGAGCCTAGATGTTAAAGGCTAGTGCGCCTATTTTTGTATATGTCTCATAATTAATATAAAGTACATCTGATTAAAAATATTTCTGTGGTTGGAGTTTTCGTGATTGGTCGGAATAGCCACAGTTTGGTCAATAGAGTGTCGAAGTTTCGGATCCAAACCAGGATCCATATTCAGGAAAATGAGCCTGGGTTTAGATAATGAGAAGATTTGCTTTTAAATACTGGAAGTAGCGTGAAAACTAAGTGTCGGCTAGGTTGTTTTGGTAACAATTTCTTTTTAATTATTTATTATGTGTGATTTAATTAGGGTTTTTATTATTTGGTAAAATCCTTTTTTATTATTTAATTAGGGTTTTGTTTAATTGTTTTGTTATTTAATTAGGGTTTTGTTTAATTGTTTTGGAATTATTAAACTATTATTAATTCAACATTTATTAATGTTTGTTTAAATTAACTAGAGTCTAGTTGGTTCGTAGGTTTTATTATTAGGTATTTAAGTGGTTTATTAATTAGGGTTTTGTTTTAATTGTTTTGAACTTATTTTAAATTATTATTAGATCAGAGTTTATTATTATTAGATCAAAGTTTATTAATTAGGGTTTTTGTTATTTGGTAAAATCCTTTTTTTATTATTTAATTAGGGTTTTGTTTAATTGTTTTGAAATTATTAAATTATTATTAAATAATGTTTGTTTTAATTAACTAGAGTCTAGGTGGTTAGTAGGTTTTATTATTAGGTATTTAAGTGGTTTATTAATTAGGGTTTAGTTTTAATTGTTTTGAATTTAATTTAAATTATTATTAGATCAAAGTTTATTAATTTTTGTTCTAATAAACTAGAGTCTAGGTATTCAATAGGTTTTATTGTTAGGTATTTTCGTGGTTTATTCAATTGTTTAAGGGTTTTCTTATTAATGTTATTTAGGTTTTAATGTTTCTTTAAAGGTTCTATTAAGGTTTAACGATGGCGTCCACCTTCTTCCACAGTTCGGGCGCTACAGTTTGCGTGAGTTTCATGTGGAATCTGAGCGCGTTTTTGGCAGCCGGTCTAAATTACACCTGTTCCTCTTTATTTCGCCTTTGACGATGGATAACCCTAGCTTGGAGAAGGCTGCATTGTTCCATTTGTTTCTGGTTCTGTGTTGAATTTTTGCGAATTTGGTGAGTATGTTTTTATCCCTACAGTTCTTAAGAAATTCAAGATCTGCCAATCTTTTCTTTATCTTCACCCGAAGCTTTTCTAAAACGCGAATTTCGTCCAGAATTTCCCTACCGTACAGGGAAGTAATCTGATTAAAAATATTTCTGTGGTTGGAGTTTTCGTGATTGGTCGAAATAGCCACAGTTTGGTCAATAGAGTGTCAACGTTTCAGATCCAAACCAGGATCCATCTTCAGGACAATGAGCCTGGGTTTAGACCGACCAACCAGGATACATCGTTGTGCGTAGACCGACCATGATAAAAGAGATAGGGGACTAAACTCCACTAGTTAGGGAAAGGGTGGAGCTAAAAGTTAAGGAAAAGGGATAAGCTAGGGAGCTTAAGCCAAAAAGGAATATTATATTAATATTTCTTAAATCATAAATTATGGATACTTATTTTATCCTAAGTTCTAAAGTTGGGTGCAAGTGGGCCAAAGTAGCTCCCAACATGACAAGTGTCAAGTAGGGGACATGCATACATATTGTAGGGACTTAGTTCATTTTCCCATCTTTTCCATCATTCTTCCCATCATTCAGTCATCCTGTCAATCTTCCATGAGCATGCACACATCCATTGAGCTAGCCTTCGTATCTTCATGACTGTACCTGAACCAATATCCATAGCCTTTTTCTGTTGGTGTGGATTGTTAGCTTGGGAGATGGACTAAAGAAGCAGGTTGCCAGGCTCGTGAGATATTGAAGAGGCAGGTTGTCAGGCCCATGAGCGATTCTCTGGGTGAGAGAATTGTTGAGAATTGATTTCCTGAAGGTGCTAAACTGTAGCTATAGTGCTCTGAGACTTCCTGTCCGGCCTATTGCTGAAGCCCAAAAAGGAAGTGGGGCAGCCGAAGGACTATTGAGCATATAAGGGGAACACTTCGTGGGTGGCACAAGCATGTGGGGAATGAGGGACTGTAGGTTGTTAGTTGAGTTGGCACCTGAGACAGAGTCTTTCCTGTTGTCTATGATCCTTTAGCCTGGTTAGGAATCCCTTTACCCGGGTGGAGTTTAGTCCCAGCTCGGGGGTGACACATTGTTGAGAGTGATGAGAAGTGTGTTCTAAGGCTAGGAGGTTCATGGAAGGCCTGCACGCATTTGGTGACATTCTTACCAAGATAAGTGCCAATTGTGTGATAAGTTTATATGTTGCATTGTTATTTACGTGTTTATTTTTATGGGTTATCATATGTGTGGTTATAACTGTGTTTATTTTTATGGGTATTTCCTGTATATGCCATATGCATATGTTTACTGTTATTTCAGTGTGAATCTGTGCATTTACATATGTATTTGTATGTTTATGTTTTATATATAATGCTTCTGCAAAAGTTTTGTGTGTGTATATTTTAATTGCATACAGTTCAAAAAATGTATGTGGCATAGCTTAGTTGGATGCTGGGTATGTTACAGTATGTTCCGTAGAGAGAACAGTAAGAGTTCTCTGGCATAGCGTGGCCCGACATGGGTGGTCGGGGATGTTCCAACATGGTATCAGAACTTCAATTTTCAAAACTGAGCCTGGATAGGCTGCGAAAGTTGAGTTGAAGAGAAATGTCACAAAGGATTTATTTCAAAGTGGCCAAATTTCAGTTTGTAGAGCGTCCATGGTAAAAAGTAACAACAATTGGGAGGAATTGCGGAAAATCCCCAGTTTCTGTTGTTAAATTCATGAGAAAATGGAGAAATTCAACCAAGTGATGAGATATTTCCTATTTAATATCTGTTCTAGCAAATTCGGATCTAGAATGGGTCGAATTTGAAGTTACAGTGAAGCCATGACAGATGGAGCAAGTTTAGTGGTTAAAATTCTCAATTCGTGACTTGATTTTGGATAAATTTGTTCCAGAAATGTCAACTTACAATGATTTGTTGTTGCATAGGTTGAAATGGTGTTATCGGGGTGAAATTGAACAAATTTCATGGTTGCAGAACGTCGATGGTAAATTGGGGAAAAAGTTAAGCCAAAAGCCTCAATTTCTGCAGCGGAATTCATGAGGAATTGATGCACATAAAAATGAATGTGCACAGGTGGGCGCACTAAAAATGCATGATGCATAGTGAAAATCTTGTGATAGGTAAAATTCATCATTGCGCAACAAGATATTGGCGTGCTGGTGCGCACGCTAAATTTCAGTGCCGCGCGGACAAATTTTAGTGTGCGAGTGTGCACGCTAAATAGCGGCGCTGCGCAGAAAAAATGTTGGTGTACAGGACCGCACGATAAATTTAGCATTGTGTGGTGTGCACACACATAATAATGACACACGTGGTGTGCACAGTGTTGGCAGAGCGCAGAGGAGTTTTTATTGGTGCCTGACAATTTAGTTAGGGGTGCGCACAGAGTTTTGGTGCGTGGTGGAGACGTACTAAACTCTGGCATGGTGCAGTGCGTAGAGTATAATGCACGCGGAATATTAGCACGCGATACAAAAACTACATGCAACAGGTAATAGTGCAAGAACCAAAACTGCGTGCGGTGGATATTGGCGCGTGACATAAAAGTAGTGCGCACAAGTTATTAACGCGACAGAGAAGTGATACATAGTGGTTTTAGAGTGCGCGAAGCACAAATTACCTTGTGTTGTTGTTGTGCATGGTGAATATGGGTTTACAGGTTAGAATTTGTGTGCGCGAAGTTGTTTGAAGGGTGAACAACAACAGAAAACCAATGATTTTCTGCAACGTTTTATATCATTTGAACGTCATCTTTTTACAGCGCGTTTTTGAGGCCCTTAAGAGCATTTTTAGCAATGCAAAAAGCATGTGAACAGAGTGTGCCAAGGCACACTTGGTCTCTGCAACTCAAATAAAATAGCTCGGAGATATTTTTCTAATGGTGTAAACCGTTCGTCAAACGAAGCTTTTATGAGAAAGTTATAGCACAAACAATGAAGGGTAAATTTTAAGACCCATCTAACTTCAAAGAGCCATAACTTTCTGCTCCAGAATCAGATTGAGGCACAAGAGTAGTTAATGGAAATATATTGAGACATAGAAGACATTCAAAGAGATGAATTAAATTTTTGGGCATGTTAAAAGTGTTTAATATTGCAAAGAAGGTACCTGTAGCATATCAGTTACAATATGGTATTTTGGCCTAAAACTTCAACAGGCTGTAACTAGCAGCCAAAACCCAGAAAGAGATGAAACTTGGAAAGAGTGTCCATAATATGTATATGAGGAAACCCAATTGAGATCCTATGAAAAATCCAAAGGAGTAGGTGCAAAAATGCATATTTACAACACATAGTTGCGCCAAGTTGAAAAATGAACAGAAAAAAATTAATGGGCAATTTTTAAATAGCCATAACGTTTTGCTCGAGACTCAGAATTGAGCATGGGAGTAGGCGTTGGAAAGGTATTGGATAGTGGAATCTAATTATCCAACCATAAAATTGATCTGGTCTTTCCATGTTCCAAGAAATCAAAATAAATAATTCTGATATATTATTGAACCACAATGGTTCATATTTTCATGAATTGTTGAAACAGTTAGCCTGACAAAGTTTTGTTGGCTGCACATTTTGCAGAGTTAACAACAATTAGATCAGTTCAATATCAGCATAGAGTCCAGAGTAATGGAAGAGGCACAAGGGAATTATAGTCAGGAGGATGAGATTAGAGGGATGGATGTCCATTTGGGCATTAAAGGAACAAACTCCAATGGACATGGAGAAGGAGGGGATGAAAACATGAATATGGCAGAGACCATTAAAAATTTGCAGAAGGATGTCCAAAGCCATAAAGATGATAATGAAAGGATTATGAAAGCCAAGGAGCAGAAGGATGAATTCAACATGAAGTTAATGCAGAGATTAAATTGAATAGAAAAGAAATTGGACAAGGAGAGTATCTCAAGAAAATCGGGAAGTCACATGCCTCCTGATGAGAAAAGAAGAACCAAATGTGTTAGCAGACATCACCATCACTCCCTGAGGCATTCCAATAAGATATCACAAATCATCTCAATTCCATCCCCTATCAGGAAGCATAAGGGGTCTGGGGTGGATGAGCTACGAGGATAAATGAACAAAATCAAACCTCCTACATTTGATGGTGAGAACAAGAAGGATGAAGATGCAGAGACATGGTTGTTGGGCATGAGAATGTATTTTAAATTGCATAATTATTATTCTAATGGAAAATGTATAATTTCTATCTATCAACTCAAGGGAAAGGCATCCATGTGGTGGGATCATCTTGTGCAGGTGAAACATATTAAAGAGAAAAGTGTTACTTGGAGGGAATTCAACAAGTATTTTGAGAAGAATTACTTGACTAAGAGATACTATGACAAGAAAATGAAAGATTTCTTTGAACTCAAGCTTGGAAGTATGAAAATAGATGAATATGAAAGAAGGTTTCTAGAACTGTTGAAGTATGTCTCTTTCATCAAGGATGAGACAATTAAAATTCAAAGTTATTTAAGTGGATTGTCGTCATTCATTAGTGACAAAATACAATATGATGATCCCAAGAAATTGGAGGAGACCAAAAGACGAGCTAAGTGCCTATATGATCAGCAAAAATCAAGGCCAACTTTCCAAAAATCTTGGGAAGATAAAAATAAGTTCAATATGGATCAGAGGAAGAAGGGATCTAAGCCACCATTCTTTAGAAATAATCCACAGGGGCAACAAACTCCTAGAGAACCCAGAATGATTGAGGCAGGAGGTCAAAGGCCAAGGAAACCACCTATTCAATGTTGGGGTTGTAAAGGAAATCATATGTACAGAGATTGTCCTCACAGAGGTGAAAAAGGGAGAACTATTCACAATGTACAATAAGTTGAAACAGTGGAGGACATAGGTAGAAATGTGCCAAGGATCTATGCAGCCCTAGACAATAAGAAAGAAGAGTATCAGTCACATATGATTGAAGTGGAAGGTATGATCAACAACCAAACCATTGCTATTTTAGTTGATTCAGGAGCTAGTCATAGTTATATAGATCCTAATATAGTGGAAATTTTGCATTTTCCAAGAAGCAAGCATGGGAAATCTTGGTTGGTGCAACTAGATATAGGATCCAAAAGAAAAGTTAATGAGATGGTTAAGTCATGTCTTATGGACATGAATGGGTTGAACACCAGGGCATACTTGAACATCTTGCCTTTAGGTTCTTATGACTATCTAGTTGGGATGGATTGGTTGGACGAACATCATGCTATCCTAGACTATCATAACAAGGCCTTTACTTGATTGGATGAGGAAGGGACCCTAAGGAAAATGCAGGGAATTTCCAGGGCAGTAACCATCTGAGAAATTTCAGCATTGTAGCTGAAGAAATGTTACAGAAAAGGGTGTCAAATATTTGCAGCACATATGGAAGAGACACCTAAAGATAAGGTGCCAAATTTGGAAGATTGTGCAGTCTTGGAAAAATTTGAAGATGTGTCCAGGGAGGTACCAAGACTACCCCCAAAGAGAGATATTGATTTCTCTATAAATCTAATGCCTGGAGCAACTCTAGTGCCAAAGACTCCTTACATAATGAGTACACTAGATTTGAAGGAGTTGCAAATGCATCTTGAAGAAATTTTGAAGAAGGGGTATATAGGCCTAAGTGTGTCACCTTGGGGTGCCCCAGTCTTGTTTGTGAAGAAGAAAGATGGAACATTAAGATTGTGCATTGATTTCAGACAGCTAAATAAAGTGACTGTAAAGAACAAGTATCCTCTACCAAGGATT
>SNQJ01S0109774.1:28916-48321 GCA_010110895.2 Picea sitchensis
GACTCTAATGTTTGATTTTAAATGGCCTTGAAGAGTTTCCTCTCCAACCTAATCCAAGGCCCTAGTCCTGAACTAGTTTGTGAACCCTACAAACATAAAAATTTAGTAGATTTTAAATTTAGCGTTACTTTTATGGATTTGTCTTACATGAAGGGGTATGAGGGTGAAACTAATGATGTGTAAAAGATGAAAGCAACAAAAAAATGAATAAAAAAAATGGAAACAAAACTTTTACTGAATGCAAAATTTCAACAACTTTTCAAAAGAAAGATTTTTAATTTTTTCTAAGATTTTAGACAACAAACTCAAAGGAATTTCACTCGACTACGAGCTACTTATGATCTAAGTGAATTGAAAAAACTTATGAAATAAAAGACTTTTCCCTAGCTAATGATGCAGAAACACACTCTTCAACCAAAGAAGAAAATGAAAAGAGATTTTTTTTTTTTTTATTTAAATGCTAGTAAAGCAAGAAAGGGAAAATACCGACAAGCAAAAAACCAAGATAAACAATTCTGGATTAAATCGAAGATCGCAAAGAATCAGATTAAAAAATCACACGATAGCAATTGTAAAAACAATGACTCTCACACTTGTCTAAAAACCGTAATTTTTAAAATTTTTCTGACAACATTTTAAATGAGAAAAAGCAAGCTAAGGGTAAAATTAAGCCTAAGCTACTGACTGCTCACACAGAGATTTGAACACCAGAGAGGAATAATTCTTATCAAGGGAAAGGATGACTGCCTTACCCTTAACAAAAAGTATCATGTACAAGCATGCGACTGTTACTCAAACAGCACACGTGCGAATGCATGCTGAACAGAGACAGAGGGCGTGTACACGCGGGTTGACCTTGTACAGGCCACATGTATATCTAAAATCTAAGAAAAAATGAAAACAAACAGACCAAACCAAGAAGAGACCACTGATATTAATAACTAGGATCCCTTGAAGGCTTGGATACTCTTTCTAACAGAAAAACAAATAATGCAAGGAAAAAATAATAAGGCAAAAACAATCTGAGATAGGACTACTAGAAAACAAGACTCAGACAAAATTCTAGAAAACCTCCTGAGAATGTGTGATTCTGACATGGAAGAGCAGGAATGCCTCTGAGGTTCTATGAACTCTACACGCTACTACTACCTCTACAGCTAGCGTTCACACGCAGGCTGTAAGAGGATAGGGTGCGGGTACACATGTGCAGACCTTGTGCAGGCCACATGTACCTCTGTGGGTCCCGAAAAACACAGTCAACCAAAAGTCAAGGAAAGCTGGTATGGAAAACCAGACTCCCTTCTCTCTCAGACTTTATAGAAACGAAAAGAAAAGACAGGCCAAAAAAACTAGTCTTTAAACTACCCAAAAACTAAATAAAATTCCAGGAACCCTAGAGAGTTATCCCCAGTATGGTCGCCAATTCTGTTGTTGGGGAAAAACACCCTACAGACTAGCAAATCGAGTTCAGACTTTGCATGCAGATATGACCGAATAGAGATTACTTTCTACCTTCATCCCTAGATTTAAATCCCCTTTTCTTAGTAAATGCATGGAAAGATCAACCTACCTCGTTACCGACATTTGATGTTGATCCTCTGTTGTGCATTGATTACTTGTTCGCAATACTCCTTCCAAAGCTGACCTACATTCAAGACGAGAAACAACTATGCATGCATACTACTTATATACTAATGGGTTAGAAATCAAACATAAACTATTCAAACCGTAAAAAGTTCATGAATTGGGATGGGAAAAGAATTCTCTTTATTACTTAAAATGAGTCAACTTACAAAAGTTGAGACCAGCCACCGTTCCTTGAACCTGATCCTGGGCTCCTCTTCTTCTGTCCTTCAACTGGTTTGCTTTAAATATCCTTTGGCATTAGGAAAGGCTAAAGGTTTGGGACAATGGGAATATGTAAATGGGCAGAGTTTCTTTGCTATATTTTTCCTTTTCCAAATGGTACCCCTACCCCTTATTTTATAGGCTAGAAGGAGCTAGGTATTTGGATGAACCCTCGGCCATGGATGGTTGGGAGTTTCAGTTAACTCACCCATAACTTTTTGTTCCGTCGGAAACTTTCCTT
Organism: Picea sitchensis; assembly: GCA_010110895.2. NCBI lineage: Eukaryota > Viridiplantae > Streptophyta > Pinopsida > Pinales > Pinaceae > Picea > Picea sitchensis. The sequence goes on from SNQJ01S0109774.1 coordinate 31,006, forward strand.
TTTTCATTCTTTTGTCGGTCCACGCGGGATGTTTTGGGTCAGCCAGCGTGTACACACATGCAGTAATGGGTTAGGGCATGTGGGCCTTTATACAAGAGGATTTTCAAAGAGTTGTTCAACAGTGTTTTTGGAAAATAAAGGATATGAGTTGGCCTGATGCCAGGTAAGCATGTGTGGTACAATTTAGGGTTATAACATATAGGTATCTCCATGGTGCCAAATATGGGAACTTTATGGTGTCAGAGACATCATGGTCGAAGTATTTCAGGTTATCAAATCCTCCTACCATGTTATCTTCGGTCTTCACTCCCTTGGGAATTTTGGGCATCACTATGGCCGATTCCACCTGTATGCACTGTACGCCCTGCACACTACTCTCTGATCTTGCCTTCTTTTTCCCTTTTGGGGATGATACCCCACCCTCTGGTACGACCTCTTGCTCCATTTCACGTTTTGGTTCTGTTTCTAAACCCTGCTGCATGAAACCTGTGGCTATTTCTTCTTGCTACGACCCTTTTCCCTTGGATGCGTCAGATTCCATCTATTTGACGTCCTCTTCCGGCTGCTCGGGATACTATGTGGGTTCTTTCTCCTCTTCCACATGCAATGTGGACTGCTCATAATCTAGTGTGTGGATTTCTTCCACATCCACCATTGTGGGCATTTTGTTTGTTCCGGTTTGTGGCACCCAAGTGCTACTCTGTGTGTTTTGTTCGGTTCTGCTCGACGCTCCAACCCTCTGTGGTGATATGGTGAGAAAATATGAATGATAGACTTCCAAATTGATATATTGTAGTGAAAATTCGCACTCTAATGCTCTTCCACTTGGCTCTGCGTTCTTCTCCTTAGAAAATACCACAATGGGTCGCTTCCCTCATTATTTCCAAATTTTTAGTGGGACGGGAAAGTAACAATTGTGCCGCACTGACAATTGTCACTTTTTCAGTTTTTGCAATGTTTCCTGCATACTGCACCTTTCTACCTGTTACCTTCTCTTCTACGTGCAATGTTTTCGAACCCAGGTTTTCTTGCAGTGCACTCTTATGTGCTCTTAGTTCTATTCTGTCAAGACCCTCCATGGGCGCCAATCTATTTTTATATTTATCCGCTTTTTACTTTTTATGGATTTTCTTCTTTTTATTTGTTTTTCTCATATTCTCTCCCTTACTTCTACTATAATACACTATATACATCCCTTCTTATTGTGCGGTAACTTTCTAAGTGCTATGAGGTCGATTGTCCCTATATAGTTTCAATCGACTCCCATTGATCATTCCTTTGAGTTCTGTACCTCCTGAATCTTTCAACTGTACAACTCCCCCCTCTGTGAAAATCTTCACTTTATATGGTCCCAACCAATGCATTCTAAATTTTCCTGGATGCTAAAGAAATTTACTGTCATACATCAGTATTAGGTCTCCCTCCTTGAAACTCTTCCTTTTAATATGTTTGTCATGCCAAGCTTTGTCCCTTGATTTTTTTACTTCTTGGTGAAATCCTGCTAGAATCCTATCTTATTCCATCTCCATCAGCTGACTTAGCCTTTCTTGTACCGTGCCCCATTCTGCCATGTTGGTGATTTCTGCTACGTGCAAATTAGGTACCAAAAATTCTAATGGTACCACTACTGCTTGTCCATACACCAACCTGAATGGTGTTTGTCCTGTCAACTTTTTGCATGTAGTCTTGTATGCCCATAATACTACTGGTATCTTCAAGTCCTAATCATCCCTATTAACATTGCATATCTTTGTCAAGGCATTCTCTATGATATTATTAAAGGCTTCTACTGTTCCATTTTCTTGAGGGTGATATGGTCACTTATCAAAATCCTTGGGCATCCAAATCTAGTGCTCACTTTCTCAAACAAGAAGTGTACTGTTGTCTCTGCACTACAATATTTTACTTGTGTTGCTTCTGCCCATCTCGTTAAGTACTCTGTCGCAATAATGATATACCTTGCTCCTGATCTCTTTGTTGATGGATTAATTGGTCCCACAAAGTCTATTTCCCATTTGTCTAATACTTGCAAGGTTACTTGTGGTCTTAGGGGAATCTGATCCTGTTTATTAGGTTTTTCGACCCTTTGACATACATCACATCTATGGCATTAGTCCTTTGCATCTTTGTGAATGGTCAACCACCATATTCCTGCATGCAATACCTTTTGCGTGACATATTTTCCTACGTAATTTCCTCTAGCTATTCCCTAATGAGCCTTTGCTAAAATCATAGGCCTTTCGTGTTCTAGTACACATCTTCTCAAGATGTTGTTTGCGCCCATGTTGTATAAATGTCCTGCAATCAATTGATAGTCTGTAGCTTTGACTACTAGATTTTTCTGCTATGCAATGTTGAATTATTGTGGCACCATCCCTGTACTTAAGTACTCAATGATGTCAACAAAATATTCATCAGCTACTTGGAACAGAAATAGTTGTACATCAGGGAAGTTGTCCTCTAAACTTGTAGGTTTCTCTCCATTGGTGATCCTCGACAGGTGATCAGGTACTGCATTCAACTTCCCTGGTTTGACTACCACTTCAAAGTCAAATTCCTGAAACAACAGTAACCATATACAAATCCTCCCCCCCAACACTGGATTATTGACTAGGTATTTGAGGGTAGAATGATCTATGAACATTTTAAACTATTTCCCAAGTAGATAGTGTCTGAAATTTTGCCGTGCATATACCATTGCTAGGCCTTCTCTTTCTGTAGTATTGTAGTTCTTCTCTGACTCTTACAATTTTATGCTTGAAAATTCTATAGGATGGTCTAACTCTCCCGTTCCTGGCTATGACAAAATAACTCCCAGTTCTATGGATGATGCATCTACATGCACATGAAATGTATTTTCCCAATTTGGGAATACTAGTATCAATGTTGTTACCATCTTCTATTTTAGAGTGTCCAACCCTCGTTGACAGTCCTCATTCCACTGAAATTTACTATCTTTTTTCAACAGTTTCTCCATAGGCGTAGTGATATGCACATACCCTATTTTTAATTTTCTGTAGTAGCCTATGTGTCCTGATGTTGCTCTCAACTGACATACTGATTTGGGCGGTGGTAAGTTAACAATGACTACAATCTTTGCAGGATCCAAAAATAGCCCTTGTTTACAGACTATATGTCCCAATAGTATTCGAAAGGGTGTCCCAAAAATGCACTTCTTGATATTTAATGATATATGACATTGCCTGCATATTTCTAGCATCATCCTTAACACATATACATGATCTTTCAATAGACTATATATGGTTTAATCATCCAGATACACTTCTAAAAAATGATGGATGAATTCTTTGAATGCAGCTATGACTACTCTTGAGAATATTGTTGGTGCATTATTCAGCCCAAAAGGAATGACTGTGTACTGGTAGGATCCCCATTTTGTGGAAAAAGTGTTCTTGTACCTATCTTCTAGAGCTATCTTAATCTGATGGTAGCCTGAGAATCCATCTGTGAACGAGTGTACTTCCTGGCCTCATACATTCTCTAATACCTCATCTATGAAAGGGGTGGGAAACAGGTCATGTAGGAAATCATCATTCAAATTCCTCAAATCGACACATATCCTTATGCCTCCTTCCTTCTTCTCCTTAACTAACATAGGGCTTATCCATTCTGATTCTTCTTCTGGTTCAATGTTTCCAACTTCCAACATTCTGTCAATTTCTGCTTTTACTTTTTTCTTATATATTGGATTCATTATATAAGGTCTTTGTTTGACTGATCTAGCCTCAAGTTTGAGAGGTATATTCATCTCTCCTATCTCTCCATATATTCCTTTAATCTCTATAAAGGTTGTTGGGAACATGTCACCGTAATCGCGCAACAACTCTATTATTCTTTCTATTGTCTCTTCGTCTTAGTAATCTCCAATACTGGCCATTTTGGGACTATCATTTGTCCCAATATTTACTTTCTTCACCTTGATTGGCGCAACAAATACGTATGATTCGAGAGATGGACCTTCCACCTCTCTTTCTCCTTCAATTTATGTAATTTTAATCTTACGTAGGTCATCTTCATTTGGTGCTTCTTCCTGCACATGGTAGCATGACAATGTTTCTTTCAATCTCTGTCTATTCTGTTGTTGATACTCTGTTATAAGTTCAACCTCTGGTTCTTGAATGAATATTACCCCTCTGATTTGTTTGAGTGCTAAATCCATGTTGGGGTTCTCATTTTCAAATGAGAAAGTGACTATAAAATTCTACTGTAATGTTGTCTATTCTACAGTGCCTCTACGCAGTTCTTGGTCTACATACCAGTTTGTTGGAATTCCTTCCAATGTGTGAATGAAGTGATGAGGAAATTCTTCTGGTGGTGTCATTTTCCATATTTTTCTTCACTTCTCCAAGTTTTCTACTGGTGTCCCCTATCCATCATATCTCTACAATTCATTTCTTCCCTGTTCTGCGTCAAATCTAATGTGCAACAATCGCTTGCTTTGGTACCAGTCCTTGATTGTCTCTTTGTGCGCACCACATCATCTTGTAGGTGTTCCCTTGAGTGTTATTTCCAGTGCTAAGAGCCTTTGATTTTATAATACTTCATCTTTGTGTCTTGTTAGGAATTCTTCTAAGTCATTCACCCGATGAAAACTGGGAGGTTCTCTTAGCTCTGTACCTACCCATATTACTGTGCAATCTATTCTTGCACACCTTCTTATGGATACTTCATGTAATCTCTATTGCCAATTCTCCAACCCTGTATCTGAGTCTGAAGTGCATGATGTTATTCTTCTCCAATTGAGTACCCCATCTACAATTGGATTCACATAATCTTCTTCTCTCACAGTGGTTCTATATAAGTAGTTGATTTCCTCTAGGTCTAGGAAAGTGGGTTCTACAAACCATTCTCCTTCCAAGGGGTCTAGTGGTGCAACGAATATGTACTCTCCTGACTCGAATGTCATCTTACTTATCTTCAAATTGATTATGGCATGGTTGTCAAATGCCCAATCCAAGCCAAGAAATGCGGGATAAGGTGTTGTGCCATCCACTATTTCTATCACTTCAAAATTGAATTTCGTGCGCACTCCATCCAGATATATCGTCACACCCTTTAGCCTTCCAATTGGCAGAACCATGTGCTGATTTGCTAGTTTCAGCTGAACAAGTGAATATCCTAATGTGGGATCTCCCATACATTGTCATGTATTTTTGGGTAGTACATTTACTTCAGAGCTTAAATCTAGTATAATATCCCCCATGTTGAAATCTCAAATGTTGGCATTCAGTCTAAATTCTCTACTTGTCCTCCTCCCTGTATGCAAGTGATTAACTGTTTCTTTCTCTAGCTTTGCCTCTAAGTTTATGTTACATATTTATAACATATTTTGTAATACTTTAACATATGATGGATCATTTAGTAGTTTAACACATGATTGCAGAAAATCCTTTATGGTACTTACTTGTCCTTGGGGTTGTGCTTCATTAGTGTGATCCAATGATGAAGGAATATCGTACATTGGTACATCTTGAGTATGCTGCGCGATTGATGTAGATTCAATGTCTGGCTTCAAGAATTCTTGTCTGGATTTCTTGAATAAATATTTTTCATTCTGTGCATCAAACTGCTTCTATGGTTTGGAATTCTTCTTCACCCATTGGTGTTGTGATGGATCTTGTCTTCCTGTGTGATCTCTTGTTTTGGATACTCCGCATGTAACTATCATGATATTTCTTCCATAATCCCTTTCTTCTGTAGAAATCCATTGAACATTATAATTGTTCTGATTCCTCATTTCTTAGATATTCCCCAATAGTGTCGGACAATCTTCTGTGTCATGATTTGATGTGCAAAAATACGTACATGTTGCAGGTGGAAGTGGACATTCTCTTGCATAGTGTCCTTGTTTTTGACAATGGCATACCACCAATCATTTGCCTCTTCAAAAACATCCTCTACCTTGTCCTCCACATATGTAGCTGGATTGATCTCCTCATCGGGCATTGTGCTGAGGTACTTCATTATACTACATGGGATTATACTTTGGTTGTGTAGTATTGTACTACGACTAGGCAATTCTATATTGTTGTGGCGCAGTGTTATATGGGGATGGTACTTGGTTAAAATATGGTGTAGCTTGTCTTGTCATCATTTTTGTCTGCACCCTATAGATTTCTGATGTTCTTTCCCTCATCAACTGCATTATCCAACAATCCTTGTCATCATGGCCTACTGAATTGCAAAAGTTGCAATATGAACTCTTAGGGACTTTCTGGTATTTCTGCATCATTGGACAATTGTAACATCCCCAGCCACCAACAGGTTGGGCCATGCCACTACTCAGATGATTTACTTAGCTCTGAAACCATTTTATAACGTCCCCGACCATCCATTCTGGTCCACGCTACGCCAGAAAACACTTACGTTCTCTCTGCAGAACATACTGTAACATACCCAACATCTAATTGAGCTATGCTACATAATTTTTTCTAACTGCATGCAATTAAAACATATGCACACAGAACACCTACAGAAGCTTTACATGTAAAATGTAAATAGACAAATACACTTCGTAAATGCATGGATTTAGACTGAAATAATAGTGAACACATACATGCAACATATACAGGAAATACCCATAAATTTAAACACGTAAATAACAATGCAACATGCAAACTTATCACACAATTGGCACTTATCTTGGTAGAATTTCACCAACTGTGTGCAGACCTTCCACGAACCTACCAACCTTAGACAACACTGTTCATCATTCTCAACAGTGAGTCACCCCCAAGATGGGACTAAACTCCACTCGAGTAAAGGGTTCCTAACCAGGCTAATGGCTCATGGAAAACAGGAAATACTCCGTCACGGTGCTCACTCAACTAACAACCTATAGTCTCTCATTCCCCACATGCCTATCCCACCCAAGGAAGTGTGCCCCTTCTCTGCTCAATAGTCCCTCGACTACCCCACTTCCCTTCCAGGGCTTCAACAATAGGCTGGACATGAAGTCTTAGATCCCTGTAGCCGCAGTTTAGCACCTTTAGGAAATCAACTCCCAACAATTCTCTCACCTAGAGAATTGCTCACGGGCCTGACAACCCGCCTCTTCAATATCCCACGGGCCTGACAAACTACTTCTTTAGTATCCCATGGGCCTGACAACTCGCTTCTTCAGTCCAAATTTCCAAGCTAACCAGGTACACCAACACAAAATGGCTATTGATACAGGTTAAGATACAATGAACTGAATGTATGAGGATAACTGATTGCATGAGTGAAAATGGTCATGGAATCATGGATGAATGATGGAAGGAATGATGGAAAAGATGTCGGTCCGAATGATGAGGGGGGTGTAAAAATGAGGTAATTCCCAACAATATGTATGCATGTCCCCAACTTGACACTTTTCATGTTGGGAGCTACTTTGGCCCACTTGCCCCCAACTTTAGAACTTAGGATAAAATAATTATCCATACTTTATGATTTAAGAAATATTAATATAATATTCATTTTTTGCTCAAGCTCCCTAGATTAGCCCCTTTCCTTAACTTAGCCCCTCCCTTCCCTAACTAGTGGAGTTTAGTCCCCCATCTCTTTTATCGTGGCCGGTCTGTGCGCAGTGATGTATTTAATATTAAATATGAGACATGTACAAAAACAAGCGCACTGGCCTTTAACATCTAGGATCTCCAGCCTAATCAAAACATAAGCATCCTAGCTTATAATACCTGGCTCACTATCCTATAAAACATATCATATACACAAGGGCTCCTTAGCCTCAACATCGCGCACACTTAAGATGCTACGTGCGGTATCCTGGAATGTGCACACTTCCTCATTTTACTGCGCAGTACATGCACACACTATGCCATGAAATGTGCATGCAAAAATGATATCAAAACAACTCATTAGCTTAAGTACATTTGTATTTACACTTAAAATTGGGTTTGGCCTTAGGAATATTACAATCCCCTCCCCTTATTTATGCATTGTCCTCAGTGCATCATGTACCCATGTACAACTAAATTTCAAAAATCCTCAAAAATATGCGGGTATTCTGCCCGCATTTCATCCTCATGCTCCCAAGTAGCATCCTCAAGATTGTACCACGTCCATTGGACCTTTACAATTTCTATGGCTCGATTTTGGAGCTATTTGATTTTCTAGTCCAGAATGTGCACCGGATGCACTTGAAAAGCGCCTTCTTACTCCACTTGAATCACATTCCAATAAATAACATGATTAGTATCAGGTATATGTTTCTTTAGCAAGGACACATGGAATACATTATGAACAGACATAAATGCAGACAATGCAATCATATAAGCTACTAGACCAATCCTCTCTAGGATTTCAAACGACCCACTATAGCGAGCTGCCAACTTTGAACAATTTCCAAACTTCAGGGAACTTTTGTTGGCTTTCACTTTCAAGAATACATGGTCACCCACTTGAAATTTCTCTGTGAGTTCTGCCCTTATCAGCATATCTTTTCTGCCTGTCTTGGGTAGACTTTAAATTTTGTGTTATTTTCAACATTTTCTCTTCCATTTCCTTGAGCAAATCTGGCCCAACCACTGCTCTATCTACTGGGTTATCCCATCTTACTGGCGTGTTTCACTTTCTGCCATAAATTGCCTCAAATGGGCTCATCTTTAGAGATGCTTGGTACCCATTGTTATAAGAAAACTCTACCAAGTGTAGGTAGTCTTCCCATTTTGATGGTTTATCCATCACATACATCCTTAACATATCCTCAATCACCTGATTCACCATCTCTATTTGTCCATCTATTTCTGGATGATAAGCTGTACTAAAATTCAAATTTGTTCCAAATCCATTAAATAATCCCTTCCAAAATTTTGAGGTAAATTTTGGATCTTTGCCAGACACAATTGTCTCGGGTATGCCATGTAATCTAGAAATTTCCCTCATATAAACATCAACAATGTTCGTTTCCTTGTGAGTGAGCTTAACTGGAATAAAATGGGCAGCTTTAGTAAGCTTATCCACCACTACCATGATAGAATCATGTTGTTTGTTTGTTCTGGGTAGTTTGGTAATGAAATCCATGGTTACAACTTCCTATTTCCACTCAGGAATGGGTAATGGCTGTAGCAAACCAGTTGGGTGTCTATGCTCAACCTTTACCTTTTGACATTCCAAACATCTGGAAATAAAATCAACAACCTCTTTCTTCATGCCTGGCCAATATTATTGGCTCTTGACAACTGCAATAGTTTTCTGATATCATGGGTGCCCATCATAAGGCACATTATGAATTTCTCTCAATATCAGATTTTTCAACTCGTGGGAATTTGGTACATAAATTCTACCCTTGTACATGATAATTTCATCCTTATCTAGCTTGTATTCTTCAATTTGCTGCAGCAAATTACCTTGCTGTAGTTTTTCCACTAAATCCTTATATTGTAAATCGGATTTGGCAGTCTCTATAATTCCGTGTTTCAAATCTGATTGATACATGCTAATGGTTGTAGCATGAATTTCATGCACTCTTCTGCTGAGTGCATCAACCACTTTGTTCTCTTTCCCCTTGATATGCTTTATATCAAAGTCATATTCACTTAGAAATTCTAACCATTTTCTTTGCCTAGCATTTAAAGTTGGCTGATCAAACAAATATTTCAGACCATTGTGGTCTGTCCTCATCTCAAACCTTTTCCCCATGAGGTAGTGTCTCCATTTCCTCAAGGCATGTACTATGGCTGCCAACTCCAAATCATGAGTGGCATATTTTATTTCATGCTCCTTCAACTTCCTTGATTGATAACATATAACAAAGCCATTTTCACTAAGGACTCCACCAAGTCCCTCTTTACATGCATCTGTGCATACAATGAAGTCTTCATTTGGGTTTTCTATCCTAAGTATTGGAGCACTTGTTAATAACTGTTTTAAGTGTTGGAAACTCTTCTCACAATCTAATGTCCACTAAAACTTCACACCCTTTCTTTGCAAGGAAGTGATTGGGGGTGCAATCTTTGAAAATCCTTCGATAAATCTTCTGTAGTATCCTGCAAGGCCCATGAATGATCTCACCTCTGTCACATTCTTTGGCACTACCCATTCTCTAATGGCTTCTATCTTCTCAGGATCCACTGCTATCCCATCCTTTGAAATGATATGACCCAAATAGTGAATTTTCTTCTGATAAAATGAGCACTTTCTCAATTTGGAATACAATTGATTCTCCCTTAATACTTGCAAAACCATCCTCAATTGATGTTCATGCTCTTCCTCTAACTTGGAATATATGAGAATGTCATCCAAAACGACAATGAAAAATTGTCTAAATATTCGCAGAAAACACCATTCATTAAGCACATGAAAACAGCTAGTGCATTTGACAACCCAAATGGCACCACTGTGAATTCAAAATGACCATACCTTGTCCTGAAGGCGGTCTTGCTGATATATTATTCTTTAATCCTTACCTAATGGTATATTGACCTGGGATCTATCTTTGAAAATATCTTTGCATCCTTCAATTGATCAAAGAGATCATCAATCCTTGGCAGAGGATACTTGTTCTTCACAGTCACTTTATTCAACTTTCTGAAATCAATGCACAATCTTAATGTTCCATCTTTATTCTTTGCAAACAAGACTGGGGCACCCCAAGGTGACACACTTGGGCGTATATACCCCTTCTTTAGAAGTTCTTCAAGTTGCATTTGCAACTCCTTCATCTCTGGTGTACTCATTCTGTAAGGAGTCTTTGACACTGGATCTGCTCCAGGCATTAGATTTATAGAGAAATCAATGCCCCTCCTTGGGGGTAGTCTTGGTACCTCCTTGAACATATCTTCAAAATATTCCAGGACTGCATAAGCTTCCAAATTTGGCACCTTATCTTTAGGTGTCTCCTCCATATGAGCTACAAATATTTGACACCCTTTTCTGTAACATTTCTTCAGCTGGTCCCTAGGGGAGCAACTCAATTGGCAAGTGCCGTGAAAATGAAGTTCCAAAGAGGTATCGAGTTCAACTCCCCTCGACTAATCTAGTGTGTAATGCGTGGGGCCACTATCCACACCTGGAGGTTATAGTGGTAGTAGTTGGATAACATGACCACATGTAACATGAGTACGTTCCCAACTAGTTGTTGATTCCGCCAGCCATAAATAAATAAAATAAAATAAAACATTTCTTCAGCTACAATGCTGAAATCTCTCTGATGGTTACTGCCCTGGGAATTCCCTGAACTTTACTTAGTTTACCTTCCTCATCTAAGCAAGTAAATTCTTTGTTATGACAGTCTAGGAGAGCATGATGTTGGTCCAACCAATCCATCCCAATTAGACAATCATAGGAACCTAAAGGCAAGATGTTCAAATCTTCCCAGGTGTTCATTCCATTCATGTCCATAAGACATGAATTAACCATATCATTAACTTTTCTTTTGGTTCCTGTAGCCATCCGCACCAACCAAGATTTCCCATGCTTTCTTCTTATCAAATGAAAACTTTCCACCATCTTAGGATCTATATAACTATGACTAGCTCTTGAATCAATTAAAATAACAATGGTTTGGTTGTTGATCAGACCTTCCACTTCAATCATATGTGATGGATACTCTGTTTTCTTGTTGTCTAGGGCTGCATAGATCCTGGGTACCTTTCTATCCATCTCCTCCATTGTTTCATCTTGTTGTAAATTGTGAACAGTCCTCTCTTTTTCACCTCTGTGAGGACAATCTATGAACATGTGATCCCCTTTACAACCCCAACATTGAATAGGTGGTTTCCTTTTCCTTTTACTCCCTGTGTCAATCGTTCTGGGTTCTTTAGGAGTTTGTTGTCCTTGAGGATTGTTTATGAAGAATGGTGGCTTATATCCCTTCTTCCTCTGATCCACCTTGAATTTATTTTTGTCTTCCCAAGCTTTTTGGAATGTTGGCTTTGATTTTTGTTGATCATATAGGAATTTATCTCACCTTATGTTCTCTTCCAATGTCTAGGGATCATCATACTATATTTTGTCACTGATAAACGATGGCAATCCACTCAAATACCTTTGAATCTTCACTGTATCATCCTTGATGAAAGAGACATACTTCAATAGTTCTAAAAACCTTCTCTCATATTCATCAATGGTCATGTTAGCACAAGATTGGTTAAGGTGCCAAGTGTCAAGAGATACCCGCAGTCAAGAAGAGCATAACCCCTAAGAAGAAGCTTGTCATTTCTGAGAAGGAAAAGTCTGTTGTGCCAAAGGAAGATCCCCTTTCTACAAGAAAGAGTATGAGGTTGAATTTCAGGGTAACTAAATAGTTTATGAAAGGTGAGCCCCATTTTTTTAGAATTGTTCCTTTTTGGGAGGGTTAACTGATATGCACATACTATTTCTGCCATCATACAAGCTGCTAAGTGTTTAACTAGCTAGGTTTTGAGTTTTTGCTAAGTGCTAGTTTCCCCTGTGGTAAAAGGCACTACGCATTGTACAATCAAGGCACTTAATCGAAATGGTTTTTTCATCATGAAAGAATACAAATTTCTCTTCACACATTCAAGATTGAAGGCACTGCGTTTTTGGTTATGCTACCCACACTTGCACTCAGACGCAACACAAGTGGTGCTACCTAATGGCGCTACGTAATATTTCACAGAGGACAGAAGCTGCATACAGATGCAACATAGTCAGGTGCTACCTACAGGCACTGCATAATATTCTGGCAGAGGCTAAATTGTGCAGAGTTATTCTACCAGTTTTGAGTCACTAATTTAAAACTTGGGTTATGAGCAGTTGAGGATGTATTTTTGAAAAATGGAGGAAGTTTTTGTTCATAACATTCCAAATAACAAAAAACTCTCTAATTTTTTCAAAATGTGTTTTTTCTTGAGAGATATTGGATATATAAGTAGGCACTGCGTACTCTGCATAGTGGCGCTGTTTACTAATTTCCTGTAGTGGTCACGGTTTTGATATTCGCCTTGTTGGGAGGTTGCCACATGTCAAGGAGAGTTCGAATGGATTCTAAAGTATCAGTTAGATTTCAAGGGGTGCCTTCACCTAATATTTATCTCCAGCAAAGGCCTCATGCATGAGGTGGAAACAATTTATTAATGACTTCCAACAAATTCCTGAAAATCAACAGTTTGTTGGATTTTTGTCTCTTTGACTATTGCCACCTATCTCCAAGGCTTAGAATCCAATGGAGGATATGGGATTCGACCTCCTTAGGTTATTTGGATGCTATTTTCTATTTAAAGAGGGAGATATCTCTTGGAGAAGTAGGATTCATGAGCCAAGAGAGGCTAGAGAGAGTAGGAGTAGGCAGTTTTTCTGTGTGTGTTCAGTTGTAAGCCTATGGACATTTTATGATTGTAAGCATTACTGCTATTGGAGATTCATGAGAGATGTGATTTCAGATTGTAACTCTTCTTTTTATATTTCTTCTTATTTGAATACATTGCAGATTTGAGGATCAAAGGCTGTCAATGATTTATCGATCCCTAAGCAGCAGAGGATCTGTTGTATTTTTCCCATCAGTCATTGTTTATATTCAAGTATTTGTTGATTCATTAAATTGAGAAGATCTTTGTTTAGTGAACATTCTACCTTATGTTTTCCTTCTTCATTCTTCCTCTTATCAACATATAATCTTGTTTTCTGTTGAGCAACTTTTGTGCCTTCGATGAGTAGGATGTTTGTGACTCCATTGCCCATTGGTGTAGCCTATTGATCTACAGTTTGCAACCCTCTCTCTTTCTTTATCCATCTTGCTGATCCACCTATTCAAAACCAAAGTTATCTTTTACATTCTGATGGGTGCTGAGCTTACACTTTAGCAGTCAAAGTGTGAATTCCAATGCTAATAGGTCATACTCCCAAGCCTGAGTTCAAAGAACTCTTTCATTTTCTTGTCATAGTATCTCTTAGTCAAGTATTTCTTCTCAAAATACCTCTTGAATTCCCTCCAACTAACACTTTTCTCTTTAATGTGCTGCAACTGCACAAGTTGATCCCACCACATGGATGCCTTTCCCTTGAGTTGATAGATGGAAATTCTACCCTCTGCATGAGAAGAATAATTATGCAATTGAAAATAATTCTGCATGCCCAACAACCATGTCTCTGCATATTCATCCTTCTTGTGCTCACCATCAAAAGTAGGAGGTTTGATTTTGTTCATTTCTCCTCGTAGTTCCTCCACCCCATAACTCTTATGCTTCCTGAAAGGGGTTTCACTTGAGATGTTGTGATTCGTCTTATTGGAATACCTTGGGGAGTGATGGTGATGTCTTCTAACACTTCTTTATTTTCTTTTCCCATCACGAGAATTGTGACTTCCCGATTTGCTCGAGCCACTCTCCTTATCCAATTTCTTTTCTATTCTATTCAAGCTATGTAATAACTTCATGTTGAAGTCATCCTACTACTCTTTGGCTCTCATAATCCTTTAATCATCAACCTTATGTCTTTGGAAATCCTTTTGCAAATTTTTAATGGTCTCTGCCATATTCATGTTTTCATTCCTTTCTTCTCCATGTCCATTGGAGTTTGTTCCTTCAATGCTCAAATGGAAATCCATGCCTTTGAATTCATATTGCTGGATGTAATTCCATTGTGCCTCTTCCATTACTCTAGACTCTAAGTTGATTTTTATCTAGTTGTTGTTAACTCTGTAAAATGTGCAACCAACAAAACTTTTCCAGGCTAATCGTTTCAACAATTTCATGAAAATATGAACCATTCTAGTTCAATAATATATATCAGAATCATTTCTTCCGATTTATTGGAAATTTAAATGCCTTGATCAATTTTCTGGGTAGATAATTATATTCCACTGTCCAAGACCTTTCCAATGCCTGCTCACATGCTCAATTCTGAGTCTTGAGTAGAAAGTTATGGCTCCATGGAGCTAGTTGGGTCTTATAATTTACCCTTCATTGTTTATGTTGTTCTTCACCCTTCAAACAACTTCGTGCGCACAAATTTCAATCTGTGCACCCATATTTACCATGTGCTGCAACATCACAAGGCAAATCATGCTTCACACACTTTAAAACCATTGTGTATCACTTCTTTGTCGCGCCAATAATTTGCGCACACTTTTGTGTTGCACGGCAATATCTACCGCGCACAGTTTTGGTTCTTGCACTAATACCTGTTGCTCGCAGTTCTTTGTATCGTGCATTGATATTCCACATGCATTTCTCTCTATGCATTGCACCATGCCAAATTTCAATATTCCCCCACCGCGCACAATAATCTACACGCACCATTGATTACACTGTCGCGAGACAACATATACTCATATTGTGGGCGCACCAACCAAACTCCTCTGTTCTTTGCAATACTGTGCACACCACATGCACCATTACTATGTGTGTGCACACCGTGCAATGTTAAATTTAGCGCATGCATCCACACACCAATATTTTCCACACAGCGCCAAAATTTTCCGCGCGCACCCTAACACCATATTTTTCAGCGCGATACTAATTTTTTTTTATCGCGTGCACTTGCACGCTATCATTTTTCCGTGCATCACCAAAATTTAACGCACACATTAGCACGCCAATACCTTGCTGTGCAATGCTGAATTTTACCTATCCTGAGCTTTTCACTGCGCCACATGAATTTTTCGTGCACCCAACTACGCACATACACTTTTATGCGCATCGATTCCTCGTGAATTCCACTGCAGAAATTGGGGCTTTTCCCAATTCACCATAGACATTTGAAAACTATGAAATTCATTCAATTTCACCCCGATAACACTAGCTCAACCTCTGTAACAATAGATCGCTATGGGTTGACATTTCTTGAACGAATTTTTCCCAAACTCAATTCACAAATTGTCTATTTTATATATAAAACTCGCTCTAACTGTCATGGATTCACTGTAACTTCAAATTCAACCAATTACAGGTTCGAATTTGCTAGAATAGATATTAAATTAGCAATATATCATCACTTGGCTGAATTTCTCCATTTTCTCATGAATTCAACCACATAAATTGGGGCTTTTCCCCATTTCCACCTAGTTGCTATTACTTTTTACCATGGACGTTCTATAAACTGAAATTTGACCACTTTGAAATAAATCCTCTGTGACATTTTTCTTCAACTCAACTTTCTCAGCCCATCCAGGCTCAATGTTGAAAACTGAAGCTCTGATACCATATTGTAACATCCCCATCCACCAACAGGTCGGGCCATGCCACTACTCAGACACTTTACTTAGCTCTGAAACTGTTTTATAACGTCCCCAACCATCCATGCCGGGCCACGCTACACCAGGAAACACTTATGTTCTCTTTGCGGAACATACTGTAACATACCCAACATCTGATTGAGCTATGCTACATAAATTTTTATAATTTCATGAAATCAAAACATATGCACATAGAACACCTACGGAAGATTTACATGTAAAATGTAAATAGAAAAATACACTTCGTAAATGCATGGATTCATACTGAAATAGCAGTGAACGCATACATGCAACATATACAAGAAATACCCATAAAAATAAACACGTAAATAACAATGCAACATGTAAACTTATCACACAATTGGCACTTATCTTGGTAAAATGTCACAAACTGCGTGTAGACCTTCCACGAACCTCCCAAACTTAGACCACACTGTTCATCACTCTCAACAGTGAGTCACCCCCGAGATGGGACTAAACTCCACTCGGGTAAATGGTTCCTAACCAGGCTAATGGCTCATGGAAAATAGGAAAGACTCTGTCACGGTGCTCACTCAACTAACAACCTACAGTCTCTCATTCCCCACATGCCTATCCCACCCAAGGAAGTGTGCCCCTTCTATGCTCAATAGTCCCTCGGCTACCCCACTTCCCTTCTAGGGATTTAGCAAAAGGCCGGACAGGAAGTCTCAGAGCCTAGTAGTTGCAGTTTATCACCTTCAGGAAATCAACTCCCAACAATTCTCTCACCCAGTGAATTGCTCACGGGCCTGACAACCCGCCTCTTCAATATCCCATGGGCCTGACAACTCGCTCTTCAGTATCCCATGAGCCTAACAACCTACTTCTTCAGTCCAAATTCCCAAGCTAACCAGGTACAACAACACAAAATGGCCATGGATACGGGTTCAAATATAGTGAAATGAATGTCTGAGGATAACTGACTGCGTGAGTGAAAATGGTCATGGAATCATAGCTGAATTATGGAAGGAATGATGGAAAAGATGCCAGTCCGAATGATGGGGGGGGGGTGTCAAAATGAGGTAAGTCCCAACAATATGTATGCATGTCCCCAACTTGACACTTGTCATGTTGGGAGCTACTTTGGCCCACTTGTCCCCAACTTTAGAACTTAGGATAAAATAATTATCCATACTTTA
>SNQJ01S0109774.1:48331-69705 GCA_010110895.2 Picea sitchensis
CTTCTATTCTTTTCATGGGATAAATACCATCAAACTTTACACAAACTGTTTCTACATCTTCCTCTGGGTCCCTTGAAGAAATATCTCTCAACTTGGCTATATGACTCTACTCTATCAACAACAAACTCGGTGATGTACCATCCAATGGTGCTATCAAACCAATGATATACTACTCTTGACATGGCGTTGTCAACTCTCTTGACCTTCTTGATCAACGTTGACATCCAAACTATAGGAGGTGTAGATCTGACCTCAAACTAGGTATCTTCCAACTTGACTAACCACTCATATAGCTCCTGATGGATTCCTCTAAAGAATATATTGTGTATATTAGTAAAAATATGTCTCTCCAACCAATCCTATGTACTAATATTAGGGTTCTTCTTCTAGGCTTCAACGAAGTCCTTTTCCTGATCCTCTATCCACTTTTGAATCTCTATCTTTAATGGAAACCACCTTGACATTCCCTCAAGAATATTCCTGTCCCGACAACAGAACCATTTGTTGGCACAGGGGCAGAACTAGGGTTCAACTCCAAGAGCACACCAACAAGCCCTAACTACTGGCCCTTTCAGCTACACCTACAAAGCAGATGCAGTCTCACCCGAAGAAGCTATGGGGGGTTTGTAGGACAGATCTGTCTACAACCAAGGGAAATGTCAAGTGGATCTAATACTAGAACAATACAACATGCATATATTACTTATCAACATAGATCTACTTTGCACAACTATAGATCTGATCTAACACAGCAATGAAATAAAAGTATATCAATGACAAAGAACAGAGAAAAAATCATACTCGACACAAGATATACGTGGTTCACCCTCTCTCTAGGGCTACGTCCATAGAACTGTGCTTTATAATATATTAAGATGAAGCATATAGTTCTAATCTACGCTCTTATCCAGCAGATCTACTCTCTTCTTCTCTCAATTTCTTTCCTTCCTACACACCCAGCTGCAAAACTTGATCTTCACACCCAGCTGAAGATCTTACAATACCAGAAGGCTCTCACTCTTAGCACTTCTCTCTCACACAATACTTCTTACTCAATAACAATAACAATCACAATCACAATCCCAAAAATTATCTTACCAACCCAAACCAGGTCCTCTTGACCTTTATTTATACTTTACAATAGCTCACTGACATCCTTAGGCTGAAGCCTAAGTGTCAAAACCCTAGATACCAAAACCCTAGGTGTCTAAAACTCTAGGTCAACCTGAGTCACGTTTTCATAGATTCGCCAGCCTATCTTTCCTTCCTTCTCACGCGGTGCTCCAAAGCATCTAACGGTGTTTTTTTCCACTTGTTGAGTTGTCCACAGTCCTTCTTCCTTGCTGACATATAATCCTCGATCTCCTCATCCAACAACTTGTTTTCTCGGACTTCGCTCAGTATTTTCTGCTCTTTTGCTCACTTCGACCCAGTAACAGTCACTGTGTCTTCTGTGAAATTCTCGTTTTGCATTTTCTTCCTTGATATTTTCTTTCTTCTATAACCAAGGGCCAACATTTCTTATCCCATAACTTCTTTGCAAAAGAAGGGAACTAAATTTGAATGGACACCTAAGTGTGAAGAGAATTTTAATATGTTGAAGGAATTACTTACTAGTGCACCTATGTTAAATATTGCTGACCCATATGAAAGTTTTGTGGTATGTACAAATGCATGTGTTGGCCCTTGACCAAGTTTTGGGATATCCTTGGTCAAGTTTGACCTATTTTGAGACTTCAACAGCCTATCGAAAGAGAAGTGCAAGACGAAGCAGAGATCGTGGGATCTCAGCCCCTTTTTGGGTCCTTTTGGGATTTGGGATTATGTAACGGGTATGGGGATGTCGGCCCATGGGTTTACCCATGTTTAGGCCTATTTTGTAAAGTATAAATAGATGTCTAAGCAATGTAAGGAAAATTATATGTATATCTATGTGATATTGGGCTAAGTGCTAAGTATGGATTGTAGATGATTTGTGCATATTGTGTGAGACTTGCAGAGCTATGTGCAAGTAATTGTAAGAAGTCTTGGTGTTGTACCCTAAATCAAAGAAGGAGGATCTGGCAGAGTGCACACAGATCTCCTGTCTTTTGCAGAGTAGGATTTTGATGCTATGTGCCTGTAAGAAGCTTGACCAAAGATAATAAATAAGAAGAGTTGGTGGACGTGGCCCCAGGGTGGGGGTGAACCACATACATGTTGTGCTATTATGCTTTGTGTGATGTGTTGTTGTGTTTATGTCTTTACTTGCTAAGTGCTTTGATATAGATAGATAGTTATGTTTATGCTTTGTGCTTTGTGCTAACGATGTATATGGATGTTAGATATGACCTATGTGAATGTGCTTAGTGCTTGAATCTACTAGATCTAATCTACCTCTCTATGATAAGTTCTTAAATACATCAAATCTGCATGAATGATGTGATGTTTTGTTTTATCTGCGGAGTAGATAGTGGTCAAATATTGATGAATTGTCGGTGTTAAGTGCTCTGTTAAGTATTACAATCACAGATCTCTATCCCAGCTAAAGTTGCAGACACCTGAGTCCTACAACCACCCCTGCCTCTACCTCGGGTGAGACTTCATCTGCTTCATAGGTGTTTCTGAAAGGGTCAGTAGTTAGGGTTTTGTTGGTGCATTTTTGTAGCGTTGAACCCTGGGTCTGCCCCTGTGCCAACAAATGGTTCTGTTGTCGGGACCTGAAACTATGATTGTTGGGAACTAAGGAAGAAGAATATTTGTGAAAATATCCAACCTGAAACTATGATTGTTGGGAACTGAGGAAGAATAAGCTTTGTGCAAAGATCTGACCTGAAACTGTGATTGTTGGGAACTAAGAAAGAAGAAGCTTTGTGCAAAGATCTGACCTGAAATTGTGAAAGATTTGTGCATAGATATGTCGCTATAGTGCGCAGTACTCTACTTAGTTTGTGAAGCTTTGTGCTAAATAAAAGAAGTCTGATCAGAAGAAAAGAGGTAATATCTGAAAGATTTGTGCTTTGAGAAAGGTAAAAGTGAGAATTTTTTATTAAAAGAGGTAAGATCTACAAGCTCTGTGCTCTGATAAAGGTAAGAATAGTGAAAAATTATAGATCTGAAAGCTTTGTGCTCAGTAGAAGTAAGATAAGTGGAATTTTTTGTTTAAACAGTATGGATCTAGGTATGTTTGATAGATTATGTCCTAGCTTGAAAACTAGGGCACTAATAGATGAAAGAAGGTTTGGCATATGTAGATCTGATAAGAATAGTGAAAGATATGTTATACCTATGCATAAAAAGAATGTTTGGACTAACAAGTGGATGTAGGATCCTAGAAATAAATGTTTGCAGGTTAGCTACCATGATCCTAGCACGCAGTACAGGAAAGGCTAGGGATAATTTAAAAGAAAGAGAGGATTAACCCTTTGTTACATTTGCAGAAAACCGGGACATATTGCTAAGGAATGCCCTAGGAGAAGACCTAGTTGTCTTTGCTGCAAATCTATGGACCATGAAGTATTGGATTTCCCTAGAATGATTGCTAAGCTTGAAGGAATGAACATGAGACAAGAAAACCCTAAGGTAGATCCAGAAGCTACAATTATGGCAGAACCCCAGAAAGAATAAGAGAAAGTATTGCTACAGATAAAAGGCACCTTGAATGACCACCGACATGTCATCTTATCAGAGATATTCAAAGAAAAATCATGCATAGAAGCAAGAATAGGAGACTTCGACATTGACTATGTTCTAGATGAGGAAACACAAGTGAATATCATGACAGAAAGAACTTGGGAAGCTATAGGAAGGCCTGCTATGATTCCTTCATTAGGAGGAATAGGACTATTCAAAGGAGATTTGATAAACATATGCAGAAAGCTCACCCAGATACCTATGAATTCCAATGGGACTTCAACAGAGGAGGATTTCAAGATTGTTAAATTTTTTGGGAATGATGCCCCATTTACCATGTTACTAGTAAAACCTTGGATTGAAAGAGATCAGGCCAGAAGGAAGGAAGAAGAAGAAGTTTTAGAGCAGAATAAACAAGAGTTAAAAGATTTCATGACTAGAAGGATCACACACTTGATTGAAGAACAGAAGAATAGATCGAAGTTATTTAACACCAGCGACCCAGATGTCGAAGTTGCAAGAACACTAGAAGACCCACATAATATTGAATTACCTATTCCAGATAAAGAAGAAGTATCACCCTCGAATCTTAGGAAAGAATCTCAACAATTCAAAGTAACTATGCCAAAATAAGATAAGAATCAAAATGGAAAAATGAATTCTGTGATGAGTCTCACTGGAAAGAAGGCCAAAAAGATAAGTAAGAAGAGAGCTAAGATCGAAAAGTTACAGAAGGTTACAAAGGGAACTTCGCAGAGAGGAAATTTGCAAAATTGGAGCTTCACTGGGATAACAAAACAACGCCACATGGCACTTCACCAGGTTGAAGCAATATAGTCATTGGGAACAATATAATCGTTCTGCCGACCCTCCGAATGGGTAGAAAGGCATTTATGGTTCGCCACCAGACCATTGGACCACGTCGTAATGGACATAACAGAGTTAATAAAGGCTTCTCACCCATTTCAAGAGATCCATTTCCAAGTTATCTATTTATCCCGTCACGCCATGCACCGAGAACACTTTTGCTAACCATGAATCTGAGCCCACAGACTCGTTGATTTTACACAGTGATCATTGAGCTATTGTCCTCTATCCCATTGCAGTGTCTAAGTTACTCCTCGAACCCAAGATTTCCAACTCCGAGCGTCTATGTCAAACAAGTTCAGCACTGCAGATAAAGTTGTCGAGAAGTTCTCATCAACCTCATGATTGAACGAGTAATGTCAATGTATGCAGGTATACAAGTGTCATTGATGAGAGGACTACAAGCCTCTTTGTCTACTACTCATGGAGCCAGATCATCCCGACCCTCAGCAGAAAAGAGAACCAAGCACAAAGATGACCTAGCAAATGTGAAGTTGATTCCAACCATAGTGCTCGATTACATCCTACCTTTGGCTGGCGTGGTGAATCGTGATAGTGTGCCAAGAGATTTTGAGTACACCATGGTCAATGCATACCTCCCGAAGGGGATATACGCAGTTTGAACAGAGCAGAATAAGATCATAGAATTGAAGTTCAACGACTTCAACCTCGGAGATCACAAGATCTATGGTACGCTCACCCCATACAAGTACCTAACCAGAACGAAGGGGAAGAATTAAAATATAATCCCCCAATCGTGAACGATGAACCTCGCGCAGCCCACCCTGTTAAATGTCATGAAGATCCCACACTTCGGAAGACACCAGGAAGTCAAAGCATGTGTCAAGTTTCTACTGTCATGTTACCATGGAAGCTACTTATAGTGAGACCTCCATATTACAGTTGACCCAATGTTGATCCATAGGATAACAGGACTGAGTATGCAAGGACCCGACCTACAAGAGTTTTATCCCGAAAAAGTCGCAGATCGTGTGCTGGAACAGAAGATCAAGGATACATATGGCGATGTTGAGAAGGGAACAAGAGTATACAAGATAGCTTTCATCCAGAGTTGCACAGTGCGCCTAGCATGTCAACTAATAGCTGGAAAGTTAGTAAGGAAGAATCGACCTATGCCGGTCACCGGCTCTGTCGTTGACCTCACAGGGAAGTGCGTGGAAGGCCTACAGATGAACTGGGTGAAGTACCTACTTAACCAATTGGAACTAGACTGTCGAGAAGCATGGGATTAGGTTATGAATTTCATTTCAGCTGGCTCCTGATCCTCATTGCATTTGTTTCCTGGGAGATGCTGGAAGGTGCGACCTTCCCAGACATAGAGCCATTCGAACTGCTTGCTCTGAATTTCGCTACCCTATGGTATTCAAGTGATATGAAAAAATAGTGGCAATCAAATGTTGTGTTTCATACATATTACCTCCAGCTAAAGAGAGCCATCGAAGCTAAGCCTCAAATGAATCTGAACACCTTACAAAGGTTCTGACCCCTGATGAATTTCAACGCAGATTGACACTTCATCTACATTACAACGCGAGCAAATGAACATAAAGAGCAACTCCAGTCATATTATAAACTTACAAAAGAAGACCTTGAGGAGATCACTAAGGAATGGTCTACTAACCTCCTTATCCCTGCCAACCCTGCAGAGATATATGATCTTAACAGCCCATAGGACACTCATAAAGAACAGAATACACCCAAGAAGACTGAGGAGGTCCAAAATTTAAGCAACACCTCAAGAAAGACTGCTTCAGTTTCACCTGACCGAGGGGGTGATGATGAAGTAGAAGTTGAATAGAATCCAGGAAAAGTAACACCGCCCAGAGACAAGGTTGACCCCTTGAAGAAGAGGAAGGTTCCCCCCCCGAAACCTTCTTCCCGAAAGAAATCGAAAGCCACCATGACCAAGATGCACACTATCCTCACCTTTGATGATTTTGACTTCATCATAGCAACCCTGAACATCGCTTCACTAGAAATAATAGAGAAACAAGAATCCAAGAAGGAAGAAATGTATGAGAGAATTGGAGTCGAACTCTAAGGGATACATTAGGCTCTTTAGTACAGCTGCGTAGTCTCCACTGCACCCCTACCATCGAGAGAACCAGAGTTGGGAAATGAGCCATCCCAACTCCACCAAATAGCTGATACAGTTGAAGCTCACCTTCGACGAGCATAAGAAGAAACAGAACAAGCCACCCAGGCCTTGAAGCAAGTGCAAGTCATACTCATAGAACAACACAATGCTAAATAACAGGAAAAGATTTCTCTCCAAGCGAAGTTCGAGGAATAAAAAGCACAGATGCAGAAAGGAAAAGAACAATTGCTCGCGGAGCAACTCGAAGTGAAAGAAGCGGTCAACAGAGCACTTCACTCTATGATAGTCTTAGAAATAAAGGCAAATGACCGAGTCACGCAGCAACTATATCAGCTTGTATAATCTATCCAGTATCTACATCAATGCATAGTAGACTTTGAGCTCCACACAGTGCCCGATACTCCACAGGATGTAAGGGATCAAAGATAAGAAATTGCTCGGAGCACAGTTGAAAGGATAAAGGCCATTGCATGGAATGAAAGCAGTTGAGTAATCATAGTCATTAGATGTATGAGCAACTCACTGAGAACCCAGAATTGCAGGAACTGGAGTCACAGCTCCAAGAAGCAAAGCAACAAGCAGAGACAATATAGGCGTAGTTGAAGCCCCTGTCAGCTGTGGAAAGAATGAAGTGATCCCAAGAGAAACGCACCACCCAATAGAAGATCCACACTATCCAGAGCATATTTATGGAAGTAACTCAACGGCTCCAACCTGTATAAGATAAGTCTTACCAATTTTTCACATAGGTCAAAGGCCAAGGAGAAAAACTTGACCAGGTTGTCACTGCAGCTGAACAGTGACTGGAGGGACCTGTTAATGATGCATTCATCCAAGAGTTCAATGAACAGGAGGTTGTGGCACAACAACAAGTCGAAGCATCTCAAACCACACTCGAGGATTTTGAAGAAGAACTACCCAGATTAGAGTGAATCGGGACGAGCACAAGTGAGTGTTGGGGGCATGTTGGCCCTTAACCAAGTTTTGGGAGATCCTTGGTCAAGTTTGACCTATTTTGGGACTTCGATAGCCTATCGAAAGAGGAGCACAAGATGAAGCAGGGATCATGGGATCTCGGCCCCTTTTTGGGATTTGATATTATGTAACAGGTATGGGGACGTTGGCCCATGGGTTTACTCATGTTTAGGCCTATTTTGTTAAGTATAAATATATGTCTAGGAAATGTAAGGAAAATCATATGTATATCTGTGTGATATTGGCTAAGTGATAAGTATGGATTGTAGATGCTTTGTGTATATTGTGTGAGACTTGCAGAGCTACGTGCAAGTAATTGTAAGAAGTCTTGGTGTTATACCCTAACTCGAAGAAGGAGGATCTGGCGGAGTGCGCGCAGATCTCTTGTCTTCAGCGGAGTATGATTTTGATGCTATGTGCCTGTAAGAAGCTTGACCGAAGATAATAAAGAAGATGATTTGGTGGATGTAGCCTCAGGGTGGGGGTGAACCACATACATGTTGTGTTGCTATGCTTTGTGTGATGTGTTGATGTGTTTATGTATTTAAATGCTAAGTGCTTTGATATAGATAGATAGTTATGTATATGCTTTGTGATAACTATGTATATGGATGTTAGATCTGACCTATGTGAATGTGCTTAGTGCTTGAATCTGCTAGATCTAGTCTACCTCTCTATGATAAATGCTTAAATACATCTGATCTGAATGAATGATGCGATGTTGTGTTTTATCTATGGAGTAGATAGTGTTCAAATATTGATGAACTGTCGGTGCTAATTGCTCTATTAAGTATTACAATCACATATGTGTGTCCTAGATAAGGTTGCAGACACCTGAGTCCTGCAACCACCCCTGTCTCTACCTCGGGTGAGACTTCATCTGCTTCACAGGTGTTGTCGAAAGGGATGGTAGTTAGGGTTTTGTTGGTGCATTGTTGTAGTGTTGAACCTTGGGTCTGCCCCTGTGCCAACAACATGTAAGGAAGGACTTGGGGGAGTCCTCGTGCAAAATGGACATGCCATTGGTTATGAGTCTAGAAATCTTAAGGAGCATGAGAGGAACTATGCCACACATGACTTGGAGCTTGTTGCCATTGTCCACTCCTTGAGGATGTGGAGGCATTATCTCATGGGGAAGAGATTTGAATTAAGGACAAACCACATTGGCCTGAAGTATCGTTTTGAACAACCAACCTTGAATGCCAGGAAAACAAGATGGTTGGAATTTTTAAGTGAATACAACCTTGATATCAAGCATATCAAAGGAAAAGAGAATAAATTTGTCGATGCACTTAGTAGAAGAGTGTATCTCATGCATGCTACTGTTGTCAGTATGCATCAGTCATAATTGAAGAGAAGAATTTTAGATGGTCTTGCGACAGATCAACATTACCTACAGGTAAAGGAAAGCTTACAGCAAGGAGATGTAAAACAGAAAATAAATGAGTATGAGATAAAGTAAGATGGATTACTCATGCATAAGAATAGAATCTATGTTCCTATTTCTAGAGAACTGAGGAATTTGGTATTGAAGGAAATGCATGATGTTCCTTATGTTGGACATCCCAGTTACCAGAAAATGATTACAGCAGTAAGAAGCCAGTTGTTTTGGCCGAAAATGAAAAATGATGTTTCTAATTACATCGCTAGATGTATGGAATGTCAGAAGGTGAAAGTTGAACATAGGCATCCAGTAGGGTTGCTACGGCCTTTACCCATTCTAAAGAAGAAATGGGAAGTTATCACCATGGATTTCATCATAGGATTACCCAGAATGAATAAGCAACATGATTCCATCATGGTGGTGGTTGAAAAATTAACAAAGGTTTCTCATTTTGTTCCTGTAAAGAAAACACACACAACAACTAATATTGCAGAAATTTACATGAGAGAGATTTCTAGGTTGCATGGGATACCTAGGACAATTGTCTCAGACAGAGATACAAATTTTACCTCCAATTTATGGAGGGGATTGTTTAAAGTATTTGGTACAAATATAAACTTTAGCATAGCATACCATCCCCAATCAGATGGGAAAACAAAGAGGATCAACCAAATAATTGAAGATATGTTGAGAATGTATGTGATGGATAAGCCATCTAAGTGGGAAGATTACTTACACTTGGTTGAGTTTGCATATAATAATGGGTATCAAGATTCTTTGAGAATGAGACCATTTGAAGCCTTGTATGGTAGGAAATGCAATACTCCAGTGAGCTAGGACAACCCAACAGACATAGTGGTACTTGGGCCAAAGTTGCTCAAGGATATGGAAGACTAGATGGTTAAGATCAAGCGGAATTTAAAGACAGTTCAGGATAGACAGAAAGTTTATGCAAACAAGAACAGGACATCTAGAGAATTTAAAGTAGGGGATCATGTGCTTATGAGAGTGAATCCCAAGAAAATTTCTTTGAAATTGGGTAGTTGTACAAAGCTGGTAGCCAGATTTTGTGGTCCATTTGAAATATTGGACAGAATAGGGCCAGTTGCATACATGCTTGCATTGCCTGCTTCCATGAATGTGCATAATATATTTCATATCTCTTTACTAAACAAATATGTACATGATCCTAACCATGTTATTGATTGGTATCTGATTCAGGTAGAGAAAGAGGGAGACTTTTAGGTTCAGCCAGCACAGGTATTGGAAAGAAAGGTCAAAATGCTCCGGAATCGAGTTATAGAGCTGGTAAAAGTTCACTGGACCTATTACGGTCCTGAATATGCTATCTGGGAGCATGAAGATGCCATGCGGGCAGAGTACCCACATATTTTTTAATAAATTTTGAGATTTTGATCTCTATTTTGTATATGCGCTGAGGACAGTGCCAAAATAAGGGGGAGGGGATGTAAAACCCTGAGTTTCGAACACCCATTTTAAATAATGTATTGTTACATTGCTGAGAGGCCAGAGTGCCCAAACAATTATTAAAAGGCTAGTGTGCCTAAGAAATGTAATTTTTTTATCATTATTAATAATACATACATCGTTGATTGCTAGACGAACAAGGACTAGACTTATAGGGGGATATGATTCCAAAAGATAGGGAGCTTGAGGGGATAAATGTTTATTTCCTATTTTAATTACCCTTTGGTATAAGGGGGTGGATCAATTATGTGGGATTCTTGGGGAAGGCCAGGAGGTTCTTGATTCCCCCTGAATTACTTAAACCTATATCTTCTCTAATGGGGGGTTCGACTGATAGCTCATCACTCCTTTTTGCTCGTTCACTCCTTCATTCATTTTTTCCTTACCTATCACTCATTGATCCATCCTCATCTGCATATTGTCTTGGGAAAGGGAACCGAACTGCTAAATATTATCCATGGTATTGTTGGTTGTAGTGGTCGTTGGTATGATCCAACCATGACTTGAGGCATGCATGTCTAATATGCATTGGACTATGTCCATCATTGTTCACAGATGCGAGTCCTGAGAGTTCCAGCATTGAGATTCTGGACCAGTTGCGTTGGAGCCCAAAATAAGGAGAAGGATTTTCTGAGGGACTACATGTAGAGAAGGGTGGAGGTCCATTCTCTTGGGTGTTGCAAGCTAGGTAGAAGAGAGATGGGTACTTGGATTGTTGTGAGTGTTGGAAAGCTTGTGAGATATTGAGTGCTGACTGGTGTGGGAATCCAAGTAACACTCTGGAACTGTCCTTGTGGATTCATAACCCTAGCTCGGGGGTGACATTGTTTTTGGGATTTGGAACAGTAGCATCTACGGTTGGGTGGAACGTCCTTGGTCTGCAACCAATCGGTGTCTTCTTTTATAAAGATAAGTGTTATATGTTATGGCACTATCTATCTATATATGAATGTATTATGTTGTGTATTTAATTATCATTTAATTGAATCTTTAGAATATGCATGCTTGTTGTTTATTTTTGTGCATGTTGTTAAATCCTTTTCTTTTATGCATCCTTATTAATTTGAAAGGGTATCGGTAAGAGAAAGAAGTCAAAAGGTGAGCTTGAAGGTGACGTACCCCATGCTGTGGGTGGTTGGGTATGTTACAAGACATGGATTGAAAACATGTGGCCTTTGGAGGCCTAGCCATGATGTAACTACCCCAATGACTTGATCAAGAATACAAAACGTCCCCTAAATGGAAGACGCCACACCCATTTTAGGGTTTTATTTGTGAAAAAGTGAAAATTATAATGAATTAAATAATATTTCTGTGTAAAGGGCCAATATTAGGTTTGTTGACCCCTAATATTGTGTTTTCCTTAATATTATTTGGACAAACTGTGTTAGCAACATTTTGTATAAATAGAGATCTGAAGATCTCATTTGGACTCAGAACTCTCCCTCTTGTGAGAAGTATTGGTCTAAAGTTTTCACTACTCTTGGAGTATTTTTTTCTCTTGTGCTATGGAAACTTGAACTTTGGTTATGGTTTGATGAAGATGATGGTGTTCTATATTTATGAGGTATTCTCTTTATTTTTGGTTATGGTTTGATGAATATGATGGTGTTCTATCTTTAGGAGGTCATTCTCTTGATTTTTTGGAGGTTTAATTTGGCATCTAAATGTTTTTTCTTAAATGGTATGGTTTGTTTACTTTGTTATTATCATTGTGTTGGTAGCCAAATATTCTTGTCAAATTTTATCATGGTAAAATTTCGTCGTCAAGGGATAAAAAAAATTGTAGTTGCCTCCTTCTTCTTGCAAACATTTTTTTATCATCTTTGGTTTTGGAAAAATTCATTGGACTAGTTTTTTGTATGAGTTTATTATTTTTTCTATCATTCTCCTTGTTCAATTTCATGACTGAAAGCATGAAATTAGAACAAGTTTTGGTTTGAGGGCATTATAAAATTTATGGTTTTTTATTTTGCAAGTTGGATAACATTTTGGGCATCTAATGTTTTCATAAATCCTAAACATTGTGAATTTATCATTTTATTGGTTGATCCTTTACCATAACACTTGATTCATTCCACCTTTGGGGGTTATGACTTAGTCATTTCTAGCCTAGATTATTTGGTTTTCACATTGGCATATGTTTGAATGTGCGACTAGCAGAACTTTGGTTTAATTCAAAGTATGAATGCTACCCTTAGCAGTTGTATCATGATCTCATCGTCCTCGTACAGGACTGACACACTTACCTTCGAACATCACCCCTTTGTCCTGCATAGCTCAGGCCTACATTCATTGTTGCAAGTGGTAAGTTTTGATGCTTTGGTTTTGGCATTCATTTCACAAAGTGGTTTCCTATTATGCGCATCCTATGGTTACTACCCACTCAGTGCTCCTAATGGTTGTTATGGTAGCTTCCTGAATCCTTAGGTATCGGGTTTCTCCCAGTTATGCAGACCTCATCCTACATTTTTTGTGTTGGAGAACACAACCCACCTATCAATACCCCTCTTGTTTCTATGTGACCATATCAATGGCACCCATGGTGAGACTCGAGCCCAATGGTTCGCAAGATCTCCTCTCTCATGACGATGTCATGGACAACATTGCGGCGTATGGTTGGGATGGTTTTTTCAGACGATTTGAGGGTTTCAACCTCGCAGTGGCCCAAGATTTCACTTAGAATTTTGATGGAAATAGGGATAAGATTGGGGATTTTCAGTTAGAGGTGACTGAGGGTTCCATCACAGAAGCTATAGGATTGTCCCAAGAGGGATATAGATGGCTTAAAAACACCAAAATTGAAGGTGTGCCCTGACATTTACTCATGGCCTCCAAGAAATCGTTTTGTTGTCCAAAAGGTACACCAATTGATCTTTTCAAACCCCGATGGCATGGATTTCTCTTAATGCTTAAGCAATTTATTACATGTGAAGGTAGATATGGTTTGGTATTCTTGTATCATGTATGCTTGCTGATGGATTTTCTAGGTTTCAAGTTGAATGTGCCTTTTTATCTGCATAGGAGTCTGCAGAAAATGGCTAAGTTATAGAAGAGATAGAAACTAAACCCATAGTCAAGCCTGTTTCACCATGGCCTCATCCAAATCATTGTGGTTTCGCATCTGTCTAAGACTGGGGACAGTTGGGGAAATTTCTTGTTTAGAAATAATTTTAACCTACCTGAAAATGAAATAGAATCACCTCTGCATCTCGATGAAAACCCCAACCCCTATCGATCTAACACCACTATTGAAAACATATATGTTAATCTACAAGAAGGCCATGTGTCCATAGATCAAACCTTTGTTGTTATCCATAATCCATCAAGCAAGAAGCCATGATGCGATTTCATTCCCAGAAAGTCTTTGGAGGAAGTTTTAGATGATTTAAAGGATAGGAATCCTACTATGCCTACTCCTCAGCCGATTCGAGTTGTTTTAAATGAATCAACTATCAAGAAAAAGAGAAGGTGTAAAATCCAGAGTAGTCAAGATGTTAATTTTACAAATAAGAAACCAGGTCGACTCCTATCTAGAAAATTGAGAAATCAATAGTGTGATAATGAGAAATTGACCCCTGTGATCGAGGTTGATGATCATTTTTCTAAGAATGAGATTGAAGATTTTATTGCTCAAGAATATATCGATGATTGGATTCTAGGGAACAATATTGATACTGATGCAATACAGTTCGCTTTCGTTTCTAATCTCCCACTATTCCTAAAGAAACAAGAGGGTTTCTCTGGTATACAACATGATCTGAAGAAAATCACTGGACAAACTAAATTTCCCTCTACAAAATAGGCTCAACCTATGCCTACCATAGAACCAGTTCATTGTGAAAATTGTTTTGATTGGATTGAGAGATATTACCGAGATGTCCCCTATATTCAATCCCAATTAAACCAAATGGTAGCACGAAAATATTTTCTCGAGAGGGAGAATGACGACTTGAAATCCTGTGTTCGATCGAACGCTCACGGGGCAAACAAGAGGATTAGGCGGTCTGGTAATGTAATTATTAAAAACTCAAAAAAATTCAACACCATCATAAATTCAGACTTATCATATGCTTCTCTATAAAATCTTTGAAATGGTAAACAATAGATTATGATGTTATGTTTAAGGAAAAGGAATCATGGGTTAAGCGTTCAATAGCTTAGTAATTTCCCATTTTTGAAAAAACAATGTCATTAATGTAATTAATGTAATTATTTTTTATGTAAGGACTCCTACATGAGTATCCTTTTGTTATTGTATTTTTGTAAAACAAACTTATTTTCATGGATCATCCTCTATTGTATGATAACAGGTAACCGATCCAAGACATGTTTAAATAGCTTTTGTTGCTTGGTGTTAAGACACGTTTTTTTCTGGATCACAGAATGGACATATAATTTTGGAAGTGATATGGGAAAGCAGTTTGATGTTGGCTTTAGACCTGTGTAAACTGTACAATGTTTGTTTCATTGTATTCTCCTATAATTTATGTGTTATGAAATGGTATTTGTGTTGATTTAGCTTTAGTCTTTTCTTCACATGATATTTCATATCGTTGATTATCTAAATGTTGTCCATGATATGTTGGTCTAATTTGTACCTGTGATCGATCAACTATTTAGTTATTTTTTAGTTTACTTCTGATGTTAAATGGTTGATAACATCACTGCCTAGGATTAAGATTTATTTCGTCCTCAACTATTGGTTATCTTGAGGTCATAGGATATATAATTAGTTATCTTTCTGTTGTTATAAATTCACTCCAAAGTATGAAACACTTCCTTGAATTTCTTCAGGAAGTATTATGATTGGTTTTGTCATAGGTTTCCACTAAATACAGGACAAGAAGGATCTCATACAATGCAGAGAGATGAACTTAGTTTATTATTTCTGATCAGTTAGAGGTTAGTAGATGTATCATTTTCTTTTATTTAAAGTTGTTTATATATGAATGAACAATGATTGCATTATCCATGCGTTAATTAGCTTTGTCTATTTTCGTGATATCATTATAGTCATATTCATTCAACGTTTATTAGTTTAATATTTTTACATTAGAAAGAGTTTTGTTCTTGTTTAATCATGTTTAGTAATATTATTTCAAACAATGATTTTCGCAAGAATTTATTTAAACCTTGTAAACTGTATATAATCATTGTACATTAACACTGTTAGCTCAACATTTTATAATTAGTGTGTCGATTGTTAGAACATTATTTTTAGTTAGTTTATTTCCTTTCATTGTTTTTAGGACCCTAGTTGGCTAACGGATCCATAAAACTCGTCAGGTTAGATCATACCAAAAGGCTTGGGTTAGATAGACAACCCCGGTCCAGATCTATCCTTCCCATTGACGGTGTGTCACAAACTCTCGTCAACACATTGGTAATTCAAGATAAGGTGGCTTTGGCCAAGGATATATAGGGAGTATAAGGGCATACACCCCTATCCTAGTTTCCACCATAAATTTTAAGCTTTTAAAGTTGTTTTGCAAGGGTTTAGTTGAGGAAGTAAGAGGATTTACGCCCCTAATATTAAAAACCTAGCTAGGTTACTTGCCTTGGGAAGTAAGATGTTTTACACCCCCAAGGATGTAGTAACCCTAGATATATATACTTGACCCCATTAACTCATAACTAAAGGCACTAATCTTGCATTGGAGAAATAAAATATTGCATTGGGAAGCGTGATTTCTTCAAGTTTTAAATCTCTCTTTTGGAAAGATTTATTTGATCCCTTGGCTCTCTTGCCTCATTGAGGCATCTTATTTCTCCCAATAGTTTGTTTGTTTCACTAACTTGTTTCCTACAGCCATAAGGCTACGGAAAAACCCTAATCCTAGACACTAATATCTCACAAACTAACCCTAGAAACCCCCCCAAATTTCACTCACCTAACCTACTAATTAGGGCACACTTTTTAGGCTAGTTTGGGGAAATTTTTTATGGTTGATTTTTCTACTAGACACCTATGAATTATACATCCATAAGGCTGATAATTTACTACAGAAAATTACTTCATAACAACCCTCTTGTTTAGTCTCAAAGTGCCTTACATAATTTATAGTCAATTGCTAAAAAGAAATTGGGCATCGTTAACTAATCTTGTGTTCACTTCATGCTGATTTAGATATCTTTAATTTATGATATACATTAGTTACTAACAGCATATTTTATGGACAACAAGATTAACTTGCTTGTCCAAGTGATTATACTGCAGTATATGCTTGTTTGTTTTATGTCTCAGATAGGTTTTTTCACCATTTGTAGGTTACTCAACATACTTGGAAACCCTTGGACATTCTCAAGACATCATTCCAATACCTTCATACAATTTATACCTTACTTATAGGGGCTACATTACCATATTTATCCATATCCATCTCTTTCCCCCTAGGGTCACCGGGATCGTCTCCCTACAGTGACCTAGTCACCCTTAAAGTGTGGGGCCTACATCGAGGTGACATTGGTTGTAGTGTTCCTTAGTTGTAGAACTTGATTTTGTGGTTGGGTCAGGATCTTCCCAACCTACAACTTTTTCTGTAGAATTTTGGCATCATTTCCGGGGAGGATTTTGAATCCTCTTCCAATCCCTAATGACACTCTACCAAGATTGATTCCCAAATCCTTTGCCTAAAACTTGCCTGACGACTCCACTTCCAAAATGTTCTCTTTTCCCATCCTTTGATGATCTTAAAATATCATCTGGAGACTCCATTGACCCCTTTGAGATATGGAAACATGGATCCTCCTCTTCACAAAATTTTTCCCTCCATTGACTTTGAAAGTATCCAGGGTTATTCAAATGAAGTACATATCAATAAAATATGGGTGGATAATCTCCCAATTTTCTGGGGGTATTCCACTGCCTATCAAATTGTAAACTTCCTCAAGTACCTATGGGGAAATTCATATCACGAAGATGTGTGGATAGTGTTGTTTCTAATGTATATTCCTCGAAGAAGGCAAAGATGAGTCAAAGATCGTTGCAAACCCAAGAGCATATATTCTCTCATAGATCTGATTAGTAGATTTATTGAGTATTGTCGACCAGACTCTAATACATATGAAGACATCCTTCATGATATCACCCTACTCCTGGATAAATAAGGGCTTACCATCAAGATAGTGGAAGGTCTTAGAGAATCTCATGAAGCTCATAACCAGGACCTTGTTGATGATGAAGGTGGGAGAGATTTTGATGTCAAAAAGGAAGCTCGTCATGAAGACAAATTACTAATACCCACCCCTCCACTTGAAGAGGTTGTCCAAGTTCACATGCCTCCTATTTAGGAAGAGGATAATATGGTGAGTGATCACCCACTTCAAGACCTTGATGATTCCTTATTTTGTGGCTCAGAAAATGGAGAATTCCTTCAAGAGAAAATATATGAAGGAAATTACCTAGAATATCCTGGTGAAACCTATCACGTCAAAGATATAGATGATACATCCAATTATGATGAAGTGTTCATTCCTCCCGCACATCAAGAAGAATACATGATGAGCCCTAACCCTTTTGAGGATCTCAATGACACTTTGTTTTGCGATCCTAAAAATGAAGCTTCCTTGCCTTGTCTTTTTCCTCCACATGAAGTAGAAGAAGTGATTAGCCATGATGTTGTAGATGATCCCATAGAGAAAAAATCTGATGTAGTTGATCAACACATTGATGCGTTCATAGATATTGGGACACGTAGATGGGACGTGAGTTACTTCATTATTGATGGAGATCCCATTTACGATGTTGAAGGTAGCCCTCAAGCAAAGGGGAACCTCCATTTGGCATTTCCAGAAGATTGGTCTCCATGTGTTTTTGATCCACATATGTGGCAGCCTGATGATGATATGATTACAAATTTGTTCCATTCCCTCGAGGATGACTTGTCGTAGCACACTCAAGGTAATTTTTTATTACCCTTTGGAAGTTGTGATGCACACCCTTTTGAGTATGCAGATGTGTCCTTTGAAGACTTTTGACTACCTTTTCCCCCAGATTTAGATGAGAACCATGACATATCCACTCCAGGGAAGTCACAAGCTCATTGTATGAAGTGAAAAATGCTCTCATCTTGGAAAATCTTATGAGGATTCACCGATGAAGAAGCAATGGTTTTGTTTCTATAGAACTGATCCTCTCCCTTCCTATTTTCAAAGAAGTCATAGGTCTTTCTCAAGTTTTCACATGATTCCTCAGTCCTCAAAGGGAGGTGACTATGAGAATGACGATGAAGATGAGACACCATATACATATGATATCACAGTTCAGAGATGGATTGATCAAACTTGTGGCTTTTCTTTCTAGCAGGACGTCCTCCCACCTACCCATCTTCATGAGTTTCATTTCATGTTTGATTATATTATCATTTATGCTCTTGATTTTTGTGTCCTTGGCTTATCTTTGTTGTATTACATAATTTAACATGGAGGGAGATGTCTTCATCAGATGATCAGGTGGTTGCACTGGTTTTAATATTTCACCTAAAACCTTCAGGACTTGATCTTCCAGGTACCAGAACCCCATGTAAGTAGGTAAGTCATCTTGATTGCTTGCATATTGCATTTTGTTTGCTCATATTAGTTTATTTTCATTGCATTTTCATTTTTCTCTACTTGCATTATTGATTTCATCATAATATATGTATACTTAGTTAGAAATTTTGTCAAAAATTTATTTTCCTAGATTAGTTGGTTTTGATTATGACCATATGAGAACAAATATGAGTAGGCCATAATGCACTTGAAATTTTGATGTTTCCTTACAGGCACAGGTCCCACCAGATGTTATGGTTCTCATGCACTCTACGGTGAGCACATGTCCCCAAGTAGGAGCCAGATGTTATCCCCATTTTGTGTATAACTAAGGATATTATGTCTCGAGGCCCTCATGTTGCATATATGGAGTGTCGAGAGACTATATGACCATTAGTACCCTTCTACACAGTTGGAGACCCCTATCACCACCACAGATGGTTGCAAATTTCTAAATGGCATCCACCACATCAGTTGGCTTCTGGAAGGCAGTGGGCCTTGCTCTATGAGGTACAATTCATTATTATTGTAAGCATCATTTCAATATTTAAGCCATTTGAGTATGTTGTATCTTATATTTCTCTATATTTCATGATATATGCTTGGACATTATGCCTTTTTCCCTACTTCACCTTGGTGGTTGACATTGTTCCCTCGCAAGTGGTCTTTCCTTGGGCATGGGTTTTCTACCAGGAAATCCCTTGAAGAGTCATCTTATTGTTCCTAAACATACTTACCACTTTCCATCATTACTTCCCCCCATTTCCTTATCTCTTGGTGTTTTAGGGTGTATTGAACCAATAAGGGGTTGTCCCTCATTCTATGGGAAGAAGGGGCTGAAGGCACAGAGGGATTGATGTTGGGTAAAATATAAAAGCCTATGTATGAACCTTCTATATGTTTCACCCAGGGATCTCTCAAGAAAGTAATGAAATGCTTATCTTTGAGTAAATGGGGACCCATAATAAAATATGATTAAAAAATCTTAAAAGGTTAGTTGAAGGATAGGAGGTATCATCACGAGATGGCCTATCATGTCCATGAATATCTAGTGGTATGAAATTACCATCATCTGGTCACCAAGCTAGGGTAATGGCTCTCAGTTGCATGGTTGAGAGTAATGGGGTCTCTTCACGAGCCACCCTTCTCATTTCCACTAGGTGTTTGTGGGTGGCATTTCCATTATCTGGACACCACGCCAGGGAAGTGACCTTCAACCTTTCCTTAAAATTATGAAAGAATAAAAGAACGGAAATAATGGGCTTGGAAAAAGTGTTTTGCAGACAAAGGTACCACACACCCTCTACAAAGGCACCCATGAATGAGACACTACGACCTCTTTTATTTCATGAGCCCTATGTCCATTGAGTCTTGAACCCAACCACCTCACCCAATTTACATGGCTTAGAGATGGATCCATTGGAAACTTTCCTTGACCTAGGAAAAGATATATCCAATAGGACACTATGTCAACCCTCCCATATTCAAGCTTGACAAGTCGCATAATGTTTTTGAGAAATTAATTGTTTGATATAGTGATATTTTATGCACATGCTTTGGTGGCTCATTTATTGATTGGATTCACTTATCATGATGTTGTGACTTGATATCTTTGGAGGGAATGTTTATTTGTCTTTGCAGGACTTAGTTGGTGGACAGTTTTGGAAGAACAGTCCTATCTTGGGCTTCCTTGGGGATGCAATCCCATAGGTTGGATTCCATGGGTCCACATGTTGGATCACAGAGATGAAGATTTAGAAACCTAGATGATGATGTGGAATATCTATCCCACCCCTCATGTGCCAAACGATTTTCGTAGGAGAGGAAAAATGTCACCCTTAGAGGCTTGAATTCTTCTTGGGGGATAGGGATTTGGTGGTGAGACATGGATGAGTGGATGTTTGGTTGAATGAAGGCCTTGATTGTGTGAGAGAGGACATGGATTGAAAACATGTGGCATTTGGAGGCCTAGCCATGATGTAACTACCCCAATGACTTGATCAAGAAGACAAAATGTCCCCTAAAGGGAATACATCACACCCATTTTAGGGTTTTATTTGTGAAAAAGTGAAAATTGGAATGAATTAAATAATATTTTTTGTGTAAAGGGCCAAGATTAGGGTTTTTGAACCCTAATCTTGTGTTATCCATAATATTATGTTGACAAACTATGTTAGCAACATTTTGTGTAAATAGAGATCTTAAGATCTCATTTGAAATCATAACTCTCCCTCTTGTGAGAAGTATTGGTCTAAAATTTTCTCTACTCTTGGATTATTTTTGTCTCTTGGGCTATGGAAACTTTCTTTTTGGTTATGGTTTGATGAATATGATGGTGCACTATATTTAGGAGGTCATTCTCTTTCTTTTGTGGAGGTTTACTTTGGCATCTAAATG
>SNQJ01S0109775.1:0-17543 GCA_010110895.2 Picea sitchensis
TAATCCACAATGGGGATTTAATCCAATAACAAAATAATAAGAATGCTCTTCGCAGTTACATTATTTCAACACATTCTCCCATGTCACGTCCTTAGGACTGTACCAGGTCCACTGGACCTTTACAAGCCCTATGGCTCGATTCCGAAGCTGCTTGCTTTTTCGGTCCAATACACACACCAAATGCACTTGCAAGATGCCTTCTTGCTCCACCTGAATCGCATTCCAATCGATTACATGATTAACATCAGGTATATATTTCTTAAGCAATGAAATATGCAACAAATTATGTACAGTCATGGATGCAGGTAATGAAATCATATATGCAATGTAGATATATGTATATACAGGTAATTCTAATAACATTATAAATTGTATACAAGATACACAACATACAATAAATAGAGAATTGTACTTATCTTTTGATTTGAGAAGAACGTCCATATCAACATGGTCTAGGCTAAGGTACCAAGCCTCGGAAACACTCCAACCATTCAAACCTCAGCATCACTCCAACCAATGGTCTCTCCTTCCCTACATGCCTGTCCCACCCCAGGAATGTACACCTTCATGGTCACATAGTCCATCGGCTGCTACACATCCCTTTCCTTGGGCTTCAACAATAGGCCGGCTCATGAAGTCTTAGAGCACCGTGGCTCCCAGAGTTCCAACTTCCCTTAGAGATTTCCAATTAGCAACTTCCCCGAGCTACTCTTTGTAGTCAACATTCCAACTTTAATCCACATCATCTCATCTGCATCACCCACATGTAGTTATCATGAGAAGCATAAAAGAATTTATTTAGAAATTCAAACTTAGTTCAAAGGGAATTCATCTTTTCCCCAAAACATGAAATTCTATTTCATAATTCATCTTGGTTGTTTCCATATCATGAATGCATCCATCCTTGTGGTTTTACATAGGCACCAAACTGCGTACCATTTTTCTTGTAATGTTTCCTCTTGCATATAGCCAAAAAAAGGTCGGTATTTTCTGTACATCATAATTCAACATGTACAACACCTTATGCAATGATCTTAGAATTGCCTGCACCTAGCAATTCAATCAAAATTACCAAAATATTTAACCAAATAGAATGAATCATCATTCTATGCATATGCATGTTCATAATTAATAACAGTAAGTTTATTATTTCAATTTTCTGAACATAAAATTTTATGTAGTCTCGATTCCTGTGACTACCTGGCTTGCAACTTTCTTGTTGGAATGTTTAATAGTTCTTGAAATGTTCTCAACTTCATGAATTAGCAACATTTCAGACATTAGTATAATTATTTCCATGCCAAAAACAT
The DNA here is from genome assembly GCA_010110895.2 of Picea sitchensis. NCBI lineage: Eukaryota > Viridiplantae > Streptophyta > Pinopsida > Pinales > Pinaceae > Picea > Picea sitchensis. Next base: position 1,311 of record SNQJ01S0109775.1, read on the forward strand.
ATATACATGCACTCACAAAATGCATTCAACAAAGTGCATTTAAGTTTACAATTCCATCACTTACTATGCATGAGTGAAATTCTCAATGCATACTTATTCAGTGTAGCTTGCATTGAATTACATAATGCTATTTATCTCAGACATTTATCTCACCATCCATAAGTTGGAATTTTGGCCAATGTGTTGACACATTCTCCACACACTTCCTGTTGTCTTCCCAATTAATTGGATGCCTTCCTTTTCGACCCGAACACTACACCAAGAATATAATTATGTGGTGTTCATTAGTGTTAGCAAAAAGGTTGTAGCCAAAGTTTTGTTTAAAAGTAGGAAGCTTTTAGTACCTCTGTGGCTCATAACCTTTCCATATCCATACTTTGCCATATCCAACCAGGTCCTGGTCTCATACATGACTATCTTACTGGCATTCATTCCTATAACCAGTTCTTATCTTTAATTCTTTGGTTATTACCCCATAACCAAATTAACATGACATTCTACTATGTCAGTGTGTGCATTCAGAAGCTAAAAAAAATTGAATTAATACAAGTCTCCAGCCTTTACCACATCCAGTGGTATGCATTCAATAATATAATCATGTGATTATAAAATGACTTTGGCTGAGGAATTCTTACCTAAATTTCCTTTCAGCAATTATGCAAAAAGAGTAATAAAACTCATACCTGCATGACTGCCATTAATAAGTTTTATACTACTTGAAAGTCTGATCGCAGTAGAAGCTTTCATACTTCTTTTATCAAACTTATAAACAACACTTCAGCTCTCTGTTGCTTCCTTCCTTATGCAACAATATCACCAACAACACTTGCAAACATGCAAGCATTCTTTCCTCTAGCTGACCCAACGAGCCATAATCATACTAGCTGCCACAGAAATTGCAGCAATTTCTTTCGCATGTGAAACTTTTCCTTGCTGAACCCAGAAGTCTTCAATTCTTCTTGGGTTCATGAATCTTCGTGTGCTCTCATTGTAGTCACTGTACATGACTATTTCTTCCCTGAGCACTTTCGACACAGTGCCCCTACTTCAGCGGGGTCTACTGACCTCCTGGTCAAAGGATCTTTCAAACTTCTGAGTTGCATTAACTCTTTGGGCTCGTGATTGAACCCAAAACAATTATACACAGGTCTCCTTTCCTTCTCTGTGCAGGTCTTGACAGACCTGCGAGCTATTCCTGCGTGCTTCCAAAACTCCAAGTTTCAGATGCTAGCCCCTTTTTCATTAGCCCTTTGATTCATAATACCGTGGGCTATGACCTCATGGAAAACTGTGATTGTGGGTGTGGGATAGAGTGGCTTTAGGCCAACCTACTTTTCACCCCACAATTCACCTCCAACTGCCACGCATCACTTTGTTAAAACCGTGGTATAAATTGCAGCCTGCTCTTAGATTTTTAACATCTGAGTAAGCTTTGGCCCCACAATCCAACTCGTATGTCGATCTCTCACTTTCCGCGATGATTCGTGATCAATGACTATTATATATCCTCCTTTCCTATATTTCACACACCCTCCTATATCTACACGATTTTTCGACACGTAGATCCTTTCCAAATCAATGGTTACTGTTGATTCCAGCTTTTCGGTCTTCGGGATTTTCAACTCCCAACTCGTGCTCTCTCCTCAGTAGCTATCTTCCGAAGTGGAAGATTTGTTGACGCCTATCACTACAGATGTGTGGATACGATTTCCTCCGCAAATCTGGCCTTCGAGAGTTTCAGTTCTCAACCTCTCATTTCTTTCGGAGAGATTTCTCTAAAATGGTAGATCATCTGCCACACGTCCTTCTAAATCGATAGCGTTGATTATCTTCGGGACTTTGGTTCTTTCTGACCAAGATCAGCTCAATGGTCCTTCGACCTCCTCCTCAATCAACAATCGAGATCTCCTTCGGGACTTTTGTGCTTTCACCCTTTGCTTTCCTCCAGAGTGCTCTGTACCTAGAGTTCCAGATCTGGCGCCACGCGTCCCCTTTTAGATCAACAGCCAAGATTTACTTCAGTTGTTTCTCCTCCTCCATGTCCACAAACTTCCAAAGTTGTGGATCTTACACCACCTGTCCTCCTTGACGATGGATGGTCCCAAATCACTTCGAGACTTTGACAAGTCCACTTCTCCTGTGCACACAAGGGTTAAGTCTCGTGCGATTACCTCTGGATCCAACGGTCGCTAGTCCTTCGTGCTTAGACCTAATGGATGGGATTTGTTCCTCTCCTCTGTGCTTCCTTTGTTCTGCTGGACACTGATCTAACGGTCCAGGATCCTCCCCACAACTGATCTGACGGTTGTTGTCGCTCCTCCTCCTGAGCTTTTGACTTCTTCCGCCTTGGAAGATTTTATCAATGTTCAAAGGCTTTGGCCTTTGACCTTTCACCTATGAGTCCACCTCTTGGATTTTGTCTTCACTCTCATAAGAATTATTTTGGATGACAGACCTCATCTACGCCCATCTGCAGGATCATTCAGAATCCTTTCTGCATGAGCCGAAGCGGCTCCTTGAGATTCCCTCGGGAATCCCTGTCAAAATCTGACCCAGTCCACAGGTCCTTTCTTTACCCGCACGGCCTTAGGCACTTAACCGTGGTTATTCCTGATTCTCTATCGAGGTTCGGGGTTTCAGCGTTCCCACTGTTGATAACTTCTCGCCTCTCCAATCCCCGATTATCGATGAGCTCTTTTCACGCGCGAGCCCCTGAGCTTAGCTCCTGACGCATATGACCATGCCTCCACGATCGTGGCCTTACCTTCCTATCGGGATTTCAGTCCTCACAGACCCGATGCGCCCCTTTGTACGCTAGCCCTCCTGGCTAGAACATGGTCCATATGACCTGTCTCTATGTGACCGTAGTCAAACCCTCCATCGGAGTTTCAGCATTTACGATGACACAATGTTTATGTCCATGGGACTCACGATATGCCGATTCCTGATTCTTCCTGGATGCCTGACACTTGTCCTATCTGAGATCCATGGCTGTGGTCTCTTCTCGCAGTTTGAGCTTCAACAGGCCTCGAACCCTTAGTCTCAAGACTCCCGATATACTGATGATACCTGGTCCTTTGACACCTGTCTTCCACTATCTCCCGCTGTGGCCCACACGACTCCTCCAGCTATCAGGATATCGCTTCTCGCAACCTCGCGATCCCTGCACCTAAACTCTCGAGCCTTTTCTCACGAGGTCTCGACACATGATCCCATGCACAGATCCAATGGTCCTCCTTCAATCTGTATCCAATGGTTATCCTCCTCTCTCGCTCCTCGCACCTTCGAGACTTGGAGCACCCAATGCTTGGGCCTTTACCCTGCGAACTCCTAAGTTCATGAGATATCTTCGATCTCTGCCACGCGTCCTCTCCAGATGGACGGATCCTGTCTTCTCGCCACTTCACCACTTTGTGATTTCGCGACTTTGCCGCTTCATGACCTCGCGCCTTCATGACTCTTGACACCCAATTCTCTGCTTTTCTGCTCACGAGGTCCTGACAGGCGATGTGCCACCTGTCCGCTCGCCAACTCTTGTCGCGGCTTTTCCCTGATGCGCTGATGGTTGCCACGCGTCCTCCTAGATGGACGATCTCGATTATGTTGAGATTTCAGGAATTTCGATGCCCGGTTCCCTCGACCTTGAGAAATCTGATTCTCCGATGCGCCAAAATGCCGACGGTGCTTGATCTCTGACACCTGTCCCTCTCAACAGACGGTTCTGATCCTGTCGAGGTTTCGATACTTATGGTGTCTCGATTCCCTTGTCCTCGAGAACTCCGATTTCCCGATGGCTCTTAACTCCCTCTTCTGCTTCTGCAGATCCGACAACTGTCGGTGATCTGATCCAAGATCTGACGGCTCAGATAAATCCTCCTCGTGCGCTCCTCCTCCAGAGGTTAAACTCCGTGCAACTCCTCCTGATCCAATGGTTGACGGGATTTCTATATGAGATCCGACGGTTGTTGGTCTCCTTCTCATGCAAGCTCCTCTTGAGCTCCTTCTGGATGTGATAATCAAGGATCCAGAATCTGTCGGTCTATCTGACGGCTGCTACTACTCCTCCTGAGCTTCTACACGCCTTCTTTCTAGACTTGGAAGATTTTAAATCTTCCAAAGGCTTCAACCTTTGCTGCTCCTCTCTGCGAGCTCCACAACCTCGAGTCTCGCTATGCGTATAAGAACGTTGCCCTTCCTGAGCTTCTGTCTCCTTCTGAATCCTTGAAGGATTCTTCCAATTCCTGCACTCCTTGCAAAGTCTTTGCGCACCACAGTGCTATCTCTTCTGATATTTCGTAAACACTCAAAACCCTTGGGGGATTTTATCCTTCTTCTCCCTCAGATGGAGAATGGAATGGATGCCCTCCTGGCTATCCTTCTCAAGCAACCTCTGGTTGAGTCCTCCTGGGTATTCAGCAACCCAGTGAAAGTTCCCTCAGTGGACCTTTCCTCAACTTCTAGAACTCAAAGAGTTCTTTTCTCCTTCTGTGCCTACGCACTTGCTCGATGCCCACCTAGAAGAGCTCCCAGAATATTCAGTGATTCTGTCTCTTCTTTCTGAACTCACGACCGAGTTCTTCTTCAGCACCTCATGCTTACGCTCAATGCCCACTTAGCAGAGCTCCTACAGAATCCTTAGTGATTCTGTCTGCAACTGTGTCTCAGATACACAACCTTGTCTCCTGAGGTATTCAGTAACCTCAAAGGTCTTCCTACTGAGTTGATGATTCCAGTTCCTGTGCCTGAGCACGTCCTTGTCTAACTCCGCAGAGTTCAGAAGTGCATCCTTTGTGCACTGGTATTCAGAGACCGTCGTCTCTGCTCACGCCCTCATGGCATGAAACCTCAAAGACCTTCTCTTGAAAATCACACAAACTCCTACAGAATGCATCCACATAACATACATTCACAACATATACAAAGAACACATATAGACATGCATATAAGACAGAATAATGTAGGAAAAACTGCTTCTCTTATATTAAATAGCAAATGCCTGTATTTTACAATTGTGTTCCTAAGCTCTCTTTGGCTCTTCTCTTACAACCTCATCTACCTAACTCAACTAACTCAAAATGAGATCTAAAATCTCTTTTACCTGAGGTGCTCATCGAGCGCTTCCCTCCAGGTCTATCTACTCTAATAAATTACATTCAATGGGTTGTCCAGTCCAGAATCGGATCTAGATCTCTGCCATACACATATTAAATGCCTATCTTATCTACAGCTGCGCCTCTCTTCAGCCTTTGAATGCGTGTGCGCTAACGTGGCTGGCTAGCTGGCTGCATGGAGAGATGCTCCTGCATCATACTCCACAGCTGCAAAAATCATGAGCTCCTGCTCATGAGCTTCCCCTCTGAGCTGTTGGAAATCCTCCTGGATCCCAAATAAGTCTTTGGAGCTTTGCATCTGCTCCATTTTGTTGTTGCTGTTTCCATGCTGCTATTGCTGATGCTTTTCTTCCCAGCTTCTCCCTGCTGGTAGTTTCTGCTGATCTCAACATCAGCCTTATGATGTCCTCTATCACCTCATCCAGCTGCTCCAGTGGCTGGTCCTGTTGTTGCAGTCTCCTCAGCTGCAAAAATTTTTGGTCATTGGGCATATCATCATGATCTCCCATGCCTTGCTCATCTATTTCCAACTTCACTTGTTGGATGTGCTTTCCCTGCACTCTCACCCTTTCTTCTAGGGCTTCAAATTGATCCCACAGATCAACAAAGAAAAAGTTGTCTGCTCCTTTTTCTCTTGTTTCTGCAACCTCCCAAGCTGCAGTGTTTTCGGCTTCATGGCTGAAAATATCGATCCATTCCTTGGAATGCTCGTCATCCTCTTCTTCTACTCCTGCTGCAAATTCCCCTGTTGTAGTCTCTTCAGCTTCAATGCTGAATGCATTGAGCCATTCCTTAGAATGCTCACTCTCTTTTGTCCTCTTGGGCAGCATCCAAAGTCTGCTCCCATTTTTCTTCTTTTCTGACAGTCATAGCTGATTGTTCCCCTGCTGTTGTTGTATCATCTGCAACAGAATTTTCTGCCTCCTCCTGGGCAGATGGTAGGAATACTTGCATTCCCCCAATCATCAGAATATCATCCTAATCTTCCTCCTCTATCAGCTGCTCATGCTGATCCAAACTCATCTCTGAATTTATGAGACCCTCAGACAGTCTCATCTACTCTGTCAGCTCCTCGGGCTGATCCAAATTCACCTGCTCATCCCTGCCCATCTGGAAATATGGGATGTCTCTGCTGCTCCCCTGGAAGACTATGAGATCAACTGATCCCATCTTCATCATCACTCCTTGCTGAATTGAACTCTCCATGAGACCTTCAAATGGTCTCAAATGTTCATCTCTGCTCTCCTGGCAGTCTTCGATGCTTCTGCTGCCCTCCTGACAGTATTCGAGATCCCTCAACGATCTCTCATCATTGCCCTCTTGGAAAATTGAAATTCCCTGGCTGTCCTCCTGACAGTCCATGAGATCCCGTAGCGACCTCAGCTTGTTGCCCTCCTAGCAAACTGGAATTTCTTCTTCTCTGCCCATCTGGCAGTTCTTGAGATCATCAGACGATCCCAATCCATTCTCTGTTCCCTTGCCCATCTGGCAATATGGAAACTCTCCACTGTCTTCCTGGTAGTCTATGAGATCCTGCAGCGATCTTTGATCACTCTCCTCACCGAGAATGTCTCCAATCTCTGGTTCACAGATGTAAACCATTTCTTCCTCTTCTATGGGCCTGAGGTTTTCATCATACCTCAGCCATTTTCTCAACAGCCTCTGCTGTCCTTTGACCATCAGCTCCCTGACTGGCCATTTCACCTTTGGCGTCTTCATGGGCCATTCATATACCCATCTCGGCTTGGCTTTCTTATCCTGCCTCATCCGCAATTCGAGCTTCTCTATGTTTGCTTTTAATTCATAGAGCTTTCTAGTCTCTTCTTCATCCCATTTGGCAAGCTTTTCTGCCTTGCTCTTCTTTCTATGGCCTTTAGTAGCCATCTTGTTGTGTCTATCTACCTCCCTGACAGATCTGCTGCTGTCACCCCTAAAATCATGAGTGCTCAGCTTCATCCTACAGTCCCAATGATTGCATTCTCGACTGATGTCTTCCTGCAAACAGTCAACACAGAGTCCTCCAGCGCTCTGTCTTCTTATTGCTTCCTCTGTTCCCCTCTTGCCTAAAATATACAGACAAGAATTCAGCTCTGATACCACTTTATGACGACAAACCTCATCTACACCCGTCCGCAGGATCGTTCAGAATCCCTTCTGCATGAGCCGAAGCGGCTCCTTGAGATTCCCTCGGGAATCCCTATCAAAATCTAACCCAGTCCACAGGTCCTTTCTTTACCCACACGGCCTTAGGCACTTAACCGTGGTTATTCCTGATTCTCTATTGGGGTTTGGGGTTTCAATGTTCCCACTGTTGAGAACTTCTCACCTCTCCAATCCCCGATTACCGATGAGCTCTTTTCACTCGCGAGCCCCTGAGCTTAGCTCCTGATGCATATGACCATGCCTCCGCGATCGTGGCCTTACCTTCCTATCAAGATTTCAGTCCTCACAGACCCGATGCGCCCCTTTGTACGCTAGCCCTCCTGGCTAGAATATGGTCCATATGACCTGTCTCCGTGTGACCGCAGTCAAACCCTCCATCGGAGTTTCGATGTTTACGATGACACAATGTTTATGTCCACGAGACTCATGATATGTCGATTCCCGATTCTTCCTGGATGCCTGACACCTGTCTTATTTGAGATCCACGGCTGTGGTCTCTTCTCGCAGTTTGAGGTTCAACAGGCCTCGCACCCTTAGTCTCAAGACTCCCGATATACCGATGATACCTGGTCCTTCGACACCTATCTTCCACTGTGGCCCACACAACTCCTCCAGCTGTTGGGATATCGCTTCTCGCAACCTCGCAATCCCTATGCCTAAACTCTTGAGCCTTTTCTCGCGAGGTCCCGACACGTGATCCCACGCGTAGATCCAACGGTCCTCCTTTGATCTGGATGCAACGGTTATCCTCCTCTCTCGCTCCTCGCACCTTCACAACTTGGAGCACCCAATGCTTGGGCCTTTACCCTGCGAACTCCCAAGTTCACGAGATCTCTTCGATCTCTGCCATGCATCCTCTCAAGATGGACGGCTCCTATCTTCTCGCCACTTCGCCACTTCGTGATTTTGCGACTTTGCCGCTTCGTGACCTCGCACCTTCGTGACTCTTGACGCCCAATTCTCCACTCTTCTACTCATGAGGTCCCGACAGGTGATGTGCCACCTGTCCGCTCGCAAACTCCTGTCGTGGCTTTTCCCCGATGTGCTGATGGTTGCCACGCGTCCTCATAGATGGACGATCCCAATTATGTCGAGATTTCGGGACTTTCGATGCCCGGTTCCCTTGACCTTGAGAACTTCAATTCTCCGATGCGCCAAAATTCCGATGGCGCTTGATCTCTGACACCTGTCCCTCTGAATGGATGGTTCTGATCCTATCGGGGTTTCGAGACTTATGGTGTCTTGATTCCCTTATCCTCGAGAACTCCGATTTCCCGATGGCTCTTAACTCCCTCTTCTGCTTCTGCAGATCCGATGACTGTCGGTATTCTGATCCAAGATCTGACGGCTTAGATAAATCCTCCTCGTGCGCTCCTCCTCCAGAGGTTAAACTCCGGGCAACTCCTCCCGATCCAACGGTAGACGGGATTTCTATATGAGATCCGACAGTTGTTGGTCTCCTTCTCCTGCAAGCTCCTCTTGAGCTCCTTCTGGATGTGATAATCAAGGATCTAGAATCTGTCGATCTATCTGACGTCTGCTACTACTCCTCCTGAGCTTCTATGCGCCTTCTTTCCAGACTTTGAAGATTTTAAATCTTCCAAAGGCTTCAACCTTTGCTGCTCCTCTCTGCGATCTCCACAACCTTAAGTCTCGCTACGCGTATAAGAACACTGCCCTCCCCGAGCTTCTGTCTTCTTCTGAATCCTTGAAGGATTCTTCCAATTCCTGCACTCCTTGCAGAGTCTTTGCACACCACAGTGCTATCTCTTCTGAGATTTCGTAAACACTCATACCCCTTGGGGGATTTTATCCTTCTTCTCCCTCAGATGGAGAATGGAATGGATTCCCTCCTGGCTATCCTTCTCAAGCAACCTCTGGTTGAGTCCTCCTGGGTATTCAGCAACCCAATGAAAGTTCCCTTAGTGGACCTTTCCTCAACTTCTAGAACTCAAAGAGTTCTTTTCTCCTTCTGTGCCTACGCACTTGCTCGATGCCCACTTGGAAGAGCTCCCAGAATCTTCAGTGATTCTGTCTCTTCTTTCTAAACTCATGGCCGAGTTCTTCTTCAGCACCTCGTGCTTACGCTCAATGCCCACTTAGCAGAGATCCTACAGAATCCTCAATGATTATGTCTGCAACTGTGTCTCAGATACACAGCCTTGTCTCCTGAGGTATTCAATAACCTGAAAGGTCTTCCTCCTGAGTTGATGATTCCAGTTCCTGTGCCTCAGCACATCCTTTTCAGACTTTGTAGAGTTCAGAAGTGCATCCTCTGTGCACTAGTATTCATAGACCGCCGTCTTTGCTCATGCCCTCATGGCATGAAACCTCAAAGACCTTCTCTTGAAAATCACACAAACTCCTGCAGAATGCATCCACATAACATACATTCACAACATATACAAAGAACACATACAGACATGCGTATAAGACAAAATAATGCACGAAAAACTGCTTCTCTTATATTAAATGGCAAATGCCTGTATTTTACAATTGTGTTCCTGAGCTCTCTCTGGCTCTTCTCTTACAACCTCATCTACCTAACTCAACTAACTCAAAATGAGATCTAAAATATCTTTTACCTGAGGTGCTCATTGAGCGCTTCCCTCCAGGTCTATCTACTCTAATAAATTACATTCAATGGGTTGTCTAGTCCAGAATCGGATCTAGATCTCCGCCATACACATATTAAATGGCTATCTTATCTACAGCCTGCGCAAAGGCATGGATTTTATGGCTCACCAGCCTAAGACATTAAATTACATTGAATTTCAAATTCAAAATGAGGCTGCACTTCTCTTTAGCCTTTGAATGCGTGTGCACTGACGTGGCTGGCTGGTTGGCTGCATGGAGAGATGCTCCTGCATCAATTATCTCTTATGAGCCTTAGGACTTAGAATGAGTCTATCTCCCATGCACTCCTTGCATTATCTCTTCTGATCTTTTCGATTTACTGAGTCTCCTAAGGGTCTCGACAATTCTGTTTCCTTTCAAAGGAAAACTTTTTTCCCTCCTGGCAACCTTCTGTTCAAAGCACACCTTGCTGAGCATTTTCTAGAGAGTGTTAAACAACTTTGTGAGTATATTCCTTTGATAATCTTCTCCCTGAAATTGAAAAAAAATTCTATCTGTGCACACTTGCACTCGCTCGATGCTCGCCTGGCAGAGCCCTACAGAGTTCTCAGTGACTCTATCTCTCTCTGAAATCAACACAGAGTTCTTCCTGTGCACTCCTTGCACTTCTATTGATGAAGGTTCAACAGTATCTCTCTGGAGCTTCTCTGAGGTTAAATCACCTCTGTCAACGTACTCCTTGCAGACAATGTGCACTCCTTGCACTTGCAACTCACATGAGAAAAACAATTGAAACTTATTCATTACCTCACTAGTTTACGCATTAAAACCAATCTGATTTAAGAAAACGTTCAGATTTCATTTTCTTTCCGATCTCTTCTCTTCTCTATAATCATTTTTGGGAACTAGCTCCTTTTTCTCAGTCCCGAATCCATGTGATCATGGGCCATGACCAATTGCTAGATCACTAGGTGCTTACTCGGGCCTTCGGCCTTCGACTTTGGAAGATTTCAAAGCACCACACAATAATCTCTCAGAGTTCCAGATTACCGAACTCGTGACGTAGGGCAGATCAACCATCCATGTCTACTTAGCATCCGACGGCTGACACTTACTATGGAACCTCAAGCATCTGAGTTCAGAAATTTGAAGCTTCGAGACTTCGGATGATTTCACATCTGTGCATCCAATTTGTTAATCTCTGAACATTCCCAATCACCTTTGGTGATGTCATTACGTCACATCACTTAACATTTTCCAATTGTGGGGGCATGCAATGGTGGTTTGGAGTAACCCACCTTTCATCCCACAATTATTTTGATGCTGATACGTAACCTCTCGGTGAAACCGTGGTTTGGATTGCGGGACCACCTTGGAGAGTTAACTCCCGTGCAACTTGTGAAACTTGGGTCCCCACAATGCCTCCTAGCCATCGATCTTGATGTATCGTGATCAATACTAGTGTGGGTCCTCCAACCTTTAACTATGTTACATAAGCTCGGCCCCACTAGCCCTATTCATATAGCAAGCCACATGGTGGAATACTAGCGGCTGATACATGGCCGATTCATATGGGTGACACCCATCACGTTCCAAATGCCATTTCAAAATTCTACGGGTTCAAAACCCACTGACACATGGCACACATCCCATGTGTCCACATCCATCCAAGTGACGTCATCATGACTCACTATTTTGGCTCTTCGGGAGCTTTCACCCTTCACTACTGCATTTGACCTTTTAACATTGGTTGATCCAATGATTGAGTTCATATCCCCAGATCTATAGTGTAGATCCACTTGGGGGCTTCGGAGCTTCAGGCTTTCTCTTATTTTGCATCAAATTCACCGAAGTTGCGAAGTCCAAAGGGCTTCCAAGTTAACCCTTCTGCACCTTCCCCAGATCTGACGATCATAAGGGATTTCTCTTCCTTCCGAACAGATCCTATGGCGCAGAACAAACTCTGTTACTCTGCAGATTTCCAAAGGAATTCACGGCTAATTGCCTCGCAACGTTACCAGATCTGACGGTCATGAAGGATTCTCCTTCTCCCAAATAGATCTTAAGGTCCACATTACTCTGTGGCCCAACACCACTTCTTTCATGGTTTTACGACACCGCTACTCCTCCTTAGCTTCATAACATGGCCAAGGTAACTTCTTGGCACTCGAGAAGGTTTTGAGGTTCGAAATTGGTCCTCCAGACACAATTTCCTCTTGAAACCTTGGGTCCAATGACCACTTACCCAACCCATCTAGGATCTGCGTTGAAACCATGGGTTTGAACTTGAGTTTTGTCCATTTTGACAAAAACTCCTTCTGAAACTCTTGCTTCAACTTCCACTAACATGGCCCATCCAGGCTTAGTGTTGTAACCATGCTCTGATACCATATTGTAACATCCCTGGCCACTAATAGGTCAGGCAATGCCACCTACACAACCTTAAATTATCCTTGGCTACTCTGATACCATTTTGTAACGTCTCCAGCCACCCACAAGCTGGGCAATGCCACTTCTACGAAATATACACTTATATATATAATATGCATTAAATCAAATTAACACATTTTAACATAGAGTTATTGTTACCATTCAGATTTAAATAGAATTAACAACAATTCATACATGCAACTGAACACATGATAACATTCAAACATCAGTAGCACAAACATGCATAACATATAAATTAAGCACATATTGATACTTATCTTTAGCTGGAGTAAATCCACCAACTACGTGTAGACCTTCCACGAACCTCCTAGCCATAGACTGCACTACTCATCACGCTCAGCAGTGGGTCACCCCCGAGCTGGGAGAAAGCTCCACCCAGGGCAAGGGAATCCTAGACTGGGCTAAGGTTATAGGAAACTGCACAAAGCAACCGGAAGGATTTTCTCCATGAGCCTTCTTACGCCCACTACTCACGGACTCTCATTCCCCACATGCATGTTCCACTCGGGAGTATACACCTTCACACTCACAGTCCATCGGTTGCTTCACCTCCCTCTCTGGGTCTCAGCCATAGGCCGGATCAGGAATTCTCAGAGTTCTGTAGCTGGTGCTGGACTCTCTATAGGAGAAAACCACTTCCCAGTAGACTCTCTCACCTGGAGAGAGTTGCTCACAGGCCTGACAACCTGTCTCTTCTACCACGGGCCTAAAAACTGACTTCTTCAACACACTCTTCAACTCAACTCCAGCTAGATGAGGACAACAACAACGGTTCAACACTCATTCACACATGGATGACAGTAGCAATCGGAAATTGGGTATGGACGTCCAAAAACAGAAACCATCCACACTAAGACACAACACGGCTCAGTAAGAAACAGACAACGACAACAAGCCACCCTCAATCAAGAAACTGTGTGGCCGCAACAGCCTACCGTTATGACACACACACAACATAGACATATACGGGATGCTCGGGCTTCACGAAAGACGCGGCTCAGTCCATCGGGTTTCCCATGGGTTCTCACTGGTTTCGTGACCAGGAAAAAATGCAAATGTCGATTGCAGAGGCAAAACGGGTTCAGAATTCAGATGGTCGAATGACCAACGAACTCTCACGGAGGTTGGAAGAATGACCCAAAACATGGCTGACTCATCAGTTTTAACTACATGCGCCCAGGTCGACACTTGTCTTCCTGGAGCCGCATGAGTTCCACTTAGCACATGTTCCCTTTACAGGAATTTCGGACAACACTCAACATGTCCACCTTAGCCTTCAGGAAATAATAATAAATTATTATCCCCTTTAGAGGTAAGCCCCCTAGCTTAGCACCTAGGCCCACACACTTAGCCTCCTCCCTTACCCAACATTATGGAAGCTTAGTCCCCCATTACTCTTTCTTCGTGGTCGGTCTACACGTAGTGATGTTTATATCGAGCTGGGACCAAGCTCCACCTAGGGCAAGGGAATCCTAGACTAGGTTGAGGTTATAGGAAAGTTGCATAGTACAACCAGAAGGATTCTTTCCAGGAGCCTTCTTACGCCCACTACTCACGGACTCTCATTCCCCACATCCCTCTTGCACCAGGGAGTATACACCTTCACAAGCACAGTCCATCGGTTGCTTCACCTCCCTCTCTGGGTCTCGACAACAGGCTAGATCAGGAATTCTTAGAGCTCCGTAGCTGGTGATGGACTCTCTCTCGAAGAAAACTACTTCCCAGCAGACTCTCTAACTTGGAAAGAGATGCTCACAGGCCTAACATCCTGCCTCTTCTACCATGGGCCTGACAACCCACTTCTTCAATACACTCCTCGACTCAGCTCCATCCAGGTGAGGACAACATCATCGGTTCAACACTCATTCATACAGGGATGGAAGTAGCAACCGGAAATTGGGTGTGGATGTCTAAAAACAGCAACAGTCCACACTAAGATACAACATGGCTCAGTAAGAAACAATCGATGACAGAAAGCCACCCTCAGTCAAGGAACTATGTGGCCGCAACAACCAACCGTTATGACACACACATGACACAGACATATATGAGATGCTTAGGCTTCATGGAAGACACAGCTCAGTCCGTCGATTTTCCCACGAGTTCTCACTGGGTTCGTGACCAGGAAACAACGTAGAGGTCGATTGCAGAGGCAAAATGAGTTCAGACTCTGGATGGTCGAATGACCAGCAAACTCATGCGGAGGTTGGAAGAATGGGCAGCGAACCCAAGCGGAGGATGGTAAAATGCCAGAGCGAACCCCCAACACAGCTGACTTCTTCAGCTTTAACTGCATATGCCTAGGTCAACATCTATCTTCCTGGAGCTACATGCACTCCATTTTGCATACGTTCCTTTTCCAAAAACTTAGGACAACACTTGGTCAATTGACCACCTTAGCCTTTTAGTAAATAATAATAAATTATTATCTCCTTTAGAGGTAAGCCCCCTAGCTTAGTCCCTAGGCCCAAACAGTTAGCCTCCTCCATTACCCAACCTTGTGGAAGCTTAGTCCCCCATCACTCTTTCTTCGTGGTTAGTTTGCACGCAGCGATGTTTATATTTTATTAATGATCTGCATAATTACATATACAAAATCAGGCTCCTGGCCTTAAACACTTAGGCTCTCCGGCCTAATAAACACATAAGCCCACCATCTTATATACACTTGGCTCATCAGCCTATAAACATGATTACAATTCATAATAAAACTGGGGCACTATCGGGGGATATTACAGTGACTCCCAAGGAAAATCCTTCACTCCCTTAGAAGTTTGTTATAAAATTAAATATATTTATCATGATATCAAGCTGGCTCAAAATGCCAAAGTAATGAGACAAATAGAGTCATTCAATATTGATAAAACTAACTTGCCTTGGATTATTTGATGGAGCAAACCAAGGGAATCCTAGAAGATGTGGTACTGGAGGTGCTTTGCATTCATTTCAAATGTTAACAAAATTTCATTTAAAATGGGATTAGGAAGGGGCTCAAACAACCACATTGAATTAAGGGCTTTGGTTGCTCTACTTATGATAGTTGTGGAGAAGGGTATTGATTGTCTTTAGGTTCTTGGTGGCTCGGTGTTAACTATTGATTGGGTTAATGTGAATGAAAATTTTCACGACATACACCTTTGACTAATGTTGGACCAAATCAAGTCACTAGCTAGCAATTTCAATAAAATATCTCTCCCATGTCTACAGAGAGCATATCACTACTAGATTGTCTTTATAAGAAAGGAATAGATTATCCAAATGGATTTTTAGATGTGGTGGAGCACAAAGAGTATGGGAGCACCCCTAGGAACCCATTTTTTTTCTCAATTGGTTTCTCACCTTTCAAGTTCTTAACAAGTTATGTTTTTTTTTCTTTTAATGTGCATCATTCAGACATTGTACATACTAAAATTTTATGACAGTTACTGGTTGGTTCTTCTTTGTTGTAGTTTTTGGACTATAAGTCTATAGGGGTTTGTCCTGAGACACTTAGATAGTTTTATAATAGAACTACAAACTTTTTTTGATATAATTTTTGAGGGGTCTATCTCGAGACCTAAATGTTTTAATTTATTTTCAGCTACCTTTTTTTACTATAAATTCTCAAGGGTCTATCATGGAACACAATATTGACCTTTGGTTTGAGTAGATTTCTTATACTATTAGTTTCTCAAATTTATAGAGCTTACTTTTTTATGTGCCTTAATACACTTACGACCATTTTTACTTGAAATAAATAAGTAATGATTTTTTGCTTGGAACTAAAATTATGGAAATCCAATATTAGTAACATTGAAATTCAATATGGTACTATCGAAATTCGATATTGGACTTTTGAAACATTGATATTGCCCCATTATCAAATCAAATGAACTTAAAGAGAATTAACCTAATTTAATGAAATGCACATTATTATTAATTAGTGTTTGCA
>SNQJ01S0109775.1:20140-36887 GCA_010110895.2 Picea sitchensis
CAAGTTAATGAAAAATGTGTCCCAAGAATGTATATGGTAAATGTTTGAAAAAGTTTTAATGTGGAAAGTTATAAGCTTGAGATTTTGTTACAACTTTTATCTTTGGTTAGAAATTGGGTAAAGTAAATGTTTACATTTTTTTTTTTTGGTAAAGTAAGATTGAATGTGTATTTTACAAAATCATAATTGAATTGATTTAAATTAATAGAGTTTGATTTTTGAGTGGTTTAATAAGTGAATGGATGGTTATGCTTTATTTTTATTTTTATCCAATGTTGAGTTGATCTTAACATAAAGTGGTCGAAGCAATAGCATCCTCCCACTAGGCTATCCAATTATCTTCACCTCTTTATATGGGAAGAAGTTTCTAGATTTCCTTGATTGAAGTCAGGTCACTTGAGATTTCTAGATACAAGACATTTTGAAAAAATTGAGTCATATGAATTCTCATTTTTATCTTTCGTGATAGTTAAATATAAATAGGTTGGTGGTCTACTTCTCAAAATGGGAAGAAGGTTCTAGATTCTTGTGATTGAATTCAAGTCACTTTGTTATATACCTCAATAGATCTGCAAATATAAATCACAAATAACCAAGAATAAACCAAACCATTTATTGAACACAAGAATGTAGAGAAAACCCTTGAGGTAGTGTAACACCATGTATTAATCCTTATGGAAGGAAAACAGTCTTCAAGCAATACTTTCTTGTAAAAAATACAATATTCTTCACCATGATCAATACATTCCTTACACTTATTTATATAGCATTCTCTATCTTCTAATAACATTATAGAGATGGAATCTTCTAGAAAGCATATTTATTATATCTAACTATCATAGTGTGCCTTATTTAATAATATAGTGGACCTAGTCCACCTTACATTGAATGGCCTCCACTAATAATACATCACCTCATTCCCATTGGGTACCTCCCATGTTACCTCCCTAGGTATACTACATTCCACCCCCGTTAAGCATGTTTCGTCCCCGAAACATGAGAAGAGACCATAAGATATGACTGGATAAGAATTGTAGCCAACCGATACCAAGTACGGCTCTACATCCATCCTAATGGAACTAAAATATGATTTCCAACTATTTCCTTGCCACCCTGATCTTGCTCCACATTGTGTCAGTGTTTCCATGGGATTGGTTCTCTATCCTGTTGTCTTCCTGTAGTTTTGGTAGACCTCCATGCACCTCTTGATTGGGTGTCTTGCTGGTCCCATGTTGGTGCATAAGTGTATTGATGCTCACACCCTTTTCTTGATGATTGTTGTGAATCAATATGACGTGGATGGAAATATACAACAACTGTAGGAATCTATATCTTTTTCTTCAATTCTGCCACCTGGTGTCCCTTGGAGTCAATGTCCTCCTTGGCTTCTTTATTATGTCCTTCCTATGCCTTTGCTTCATATGCTTCTATAGATTCTACCTTTGATTCATCTTCAGACTCTACAATACCTTATTTTCTTGTCGTTGTGGGCTCTTCTATCTTACTAAGAGATACATCCTGCAATGCGATTTTATTTTTCATGTACCAAAGCTTTAGAAACTTTTTTTGCACGTTAAGATTAACTGTACCAACTGAGTCCATCTAAGGATATCCCAAAACAATATCCACATTAGTCATATCTATAATATGAAAATTAGAATGCAACACATATTTGTCCATGGCAATCTTCAAATATTTAAAAATTTGAATATTTTCACTGTCAACCTGTGTGCTTTGAATATTTTTGGCAGCAACTTGCAATCTATTAACCAACTGAACATTGATAAAATTATTCCTGCAACTGGGGTTAATAGAAACAATGATATTTTCTTTTTGAATGCATCCTAGAACCTGTAATATAGAATTGCAACCTGAAAATAAACCCTTGGTGCATTCTTTATCCTTACACTTCATATGAGACCATTTGTCTAAAAATAAAATCATATTCTTGGTCTGAAAGTGCATGAATCTCTTTAGATTGAACTTCATACCACCATACCCTAGCATCATCCCTTAAATTCAACCATACCCTATCTCGACATTGGTTTTCCCATAATGAATTTATAGATTTGATGTATTCTTCAATACTAACACCATCATCCTTTCCAGTAAAATACATTATTCTTGGAAGAAATTTTCAGAAAAAAAACTAGAGTTTTTAAAATAGCTTAATGTGCAAATCGCACGGATTTTTTCGAAAAAATCCTAAAAGTTTGTCGAATTTAAAATGTTGATAACTTTACTTCTTGGACTCCATTTCAGATAATTTTTTTGTTGAAATTGGGTATTTTTCTAAGAGGAATTCTAATATCCAATTTGTTTGTGCAAATTTTGAGCAGAAAGTTACATAACTGACTCTAAAGTCCGTTTCCCCCTTTTTTCCCCTTTAAAAATATTCAAAATGAAAAAAAAATCCTTCCCTTCTTTGGCCAAGGAAAGAGCTATGATACCAAATGTTATATACCTCAATATATATGCAAATATAACTCACAAATAACCAAGAATATAGCAAACCATTTACTGGACACAAGAATGTAAAGAAAACCCTTGAGGTAGGGTAACACCATATATTAATCCTTATGGAAGGATAACACTCCTCAAGCAATACTTGCTTGTACAAATACAATATTCTTCACCATGCTCAATACATTGCTTACACTTCTTTATATAGCATTCTCTATATTCTAAGAACATTCTAGATATCCAGAATCTTCTAGAAAGCCTATTTATTATATCTAACTACCATAGTGGGCCTTATTTAATAATATAGTGGACATAGTCCACCTTACATTGAATGTCCTCCACTAATAATACATCACCCCATTCCCATTGGGTACTTCCCATATTACCTCCCTAGGTATAATACACACTTGGTATTTCTAGATGCAAGATATTTTGAAAAAAATGATCTTATGAATTCTCATTTTTTGTTGAAGATTTGCAACTTTGGGAAGTCATTCTCCACAAGAAAGTACAAGTAGATCCATCTATACAATTAAGGAATTCCCAAGAAGAAATTGAATACCTAGGAAGAGAAGTCAGCCCCACCAGTAAAAGACAACAAATAATAAAGTAAATTTGAAGACACATAATAAGAAGTCGGCTCCAGACAGGTACCTAGATTAGTATAAATACATGAATGGATCATTTCATTTGTACAGACAAACAAGTCTCCTTATCCAGTGCACACAAGGCAGCTGGCAGTTGCAGTTATGGTAATTTCATTGTTTCTGGGTTTTTGGTTCTCTTGGAGAGTGCGCCACACTTGGGGAAGGTGCTAGACTTGGAGAAGATATTGCTTGGTGTTATCTTGGTTATTCTAGTGAGACACTAGCTCTTGGAGATGCTAGCCTTGGGGAGTATATTATCTGTATGGTATTTCGATCTAGTGATGATGATGTACTGATATGATATCTTGGACTGAATTCTTCTATAAGAAAGGTTATTGGGTGTTCTCCCAAGGTTGGGTTTCCCAGGATAAACTCTTATGTTCTTGTGTTGTGTTCTTCTATCTACTATGCATGGTTAATATTTCTTGATCTTGTTATTTACGTTGCATTGTTATAGTTTATATTTTCAGTGTATAGTTATTATATGATCATTTGTGTATGAAAGTAAATCTTGTTTGTAATCATAAGGCAATAAATATCATATCTGAGAATAAAAAAAATCAACATAGCATCAAAGCTAGTTGAAATATTGTCACTGCACAGATTTCTATTAAGACTTGAAATTGTCAAGCTCATTGAGCACTCATTGAGAATTCATTGGATCTAAATCTGCCATTGATCAACTCTCCTTTCTCTTGTGCATTCATTGCACCTCTTATACTATAGTTTGGTGAAAGTTGAATTTTCACCCTAGAACCCACTACGACAGCTACATCAACATTATGTAAAAATCGTTGAGAAAATGATTGGGTTGAGTTGGGAATAAATTTAGCATAGACCAACTATCCTTTCCTTAGTGCACCTACTACACTTCTCAGATTGAACTTCCATCAAAATTGAAATTTTACGGTTTTTCAGGATATTGACATTTTTCGTGACATTGAACCTTCTGACTCAAATTTATGACTTCTTCTTGTTGAGATGATGTATTATCTCATATCAGAAGACAAGATGGATGGTGCTAAAAAATCCAGAGGTATGCACTTCTATATAAGTTATATCATGAGGGTGTTTGCAGGAGATGTACACTTGGAAAAAGGACATTTATCCAAGCAGTGACAATAGATCCAAAGGGATCTTAGATCTAGTGCACTCAGAGGATGCTCAAGAGTTGGAGGAAGTAGTGGTGATGTCTCCTATGGTATATGACAACAAAAAATCAAATGGAACAACAATAGCAAGACTCCGGGTTTGCATATCATGTTTGATCTTTTTTATATTGTTGCATCTTAAGTAAATGTTGTAACCGAGACAACACTCTTTAGAGTTCTATTACAATTGAGTATTTTTCCTATAAAATGTTTAGTAATACTTGAGTATTGTTGGTATTATGATCATTACGTAAATGCTCATTGTTTAGTACTAATGATGCACTTGTTTGAAAGATGAAGTTGATCTGATTTGTTAGGAGATATTCTTGGTTGTTGTCTTTTTCCCAAGCAGGTTACCTTGTAAATTCCATGGAGGTTACCATCGAGATGTTCTTGTTTTGTTTCAGGCAGGTTACCACTGAAGAATAATTGGTAAAAACATTGGAGAAGTGTTGTTGTTGTTCTTACTCTTGTGTTTGTTCCAGGAAGGTCATAGGTGATATCTCTAAGAAGGAGATATAATGACAATTGTTCATGTTCCTATTTTTTTGTTCTTTCTTCTATTTCCTTACCATAAGAATGTTGTTCTTGTTTGTTATTTTCCCTTGCTATTTCTCTTGTTCCAGGCAAGTCACAAGTGATAGCTCTGAGAGGGAGCTATAGTGACGGTTGCAAGAGGAAACATATGGTCTCTAGTATGAGACATGGAGAAGACTATCCAGACATAGAGTTGTATACATGAAAGTATACATTCATGTACTGAAGGAAAATAGATAGAAGCTAGAACCCTTTGAAAAGAAGGGTACTTTTGTGGGAAATGGAGTATCCCATATGGAGATTGATTGTGAGGAACAAAAGGGTCTAAAGGATGACCGTATAGATCCCTCTAGTTCATTTGTTCACTCTTCATATCATCAGGAACAGTCAGTAGAGACATAAGGGCCAGTGGATCTACCTAGAGATGTTGCAGTGACCAAGAAGAGGCCAACATGACTTCGTGATACATTGCAGGATGCAGTGAGACATGCATCTCTTCGTGATAGTCACAGATTCTCAGATTCACATCATTGATTCCAAAACCTTCCAGTTATGAGGAGGAGAAGGTGGCTCCACCAGTGGCGAGGTAGACGACCCCAGCTAGTACGGCTCATAAGAAGCTAGAGTTCATAGGGAGTCATCCATTAGGATCCAGTAGGGAGGAGCATCCTCCCAGGACAATTCATAGGAGATCAAACTTTAGTAGAGATGAGCAAGTGTAGATGGAGCAGATGGATCCGAAGATTGTACAAACTCAAAGGAAGTCAAGTTCCAGAGGGATCATGCAGACTCAGAGTGAGCTTGATCTCAAAGAGAGTCAGTTGGCTTAGAGGAAGAGACGTTCATTCATAACTGATCCAGGTGGGAGAGAGACATCTTTCAAGACTAATAGACATGTTTCATGAGTTGAAGAAGCTTCTAGGATATGTGAGATATCCTGGAAGGATGCACTTGCTTTAGTAGACCTTGCTACAATGACAAAGGAGGTAGCCAGTCAGGAGGACTAGGATATGGATTTTTCCTCGGTTATAGAGGGAGTAGCCAGTGAGGCAGACTTGAAAACATAGTCTACTTTAGTGACAAAGGGAGTTGGTCTCAGAGTTCAAGATGGAGGATCTTGGATAGATGTGTTATTCCTTGGGAGTAGAGGTGTGACGAGATTAGATGATATATTCCTCGGTCAAGGGATACTGACGAGATTCGATATAATGGACTGTAATTTCATGGTTACACCTATGGAGACAAATATGAAGAATTTGAGTGATTCTACTTCATATTCAAATTTGGTGGATCCCATGATGTATAGGAAGTTGATTGGATCCTTGATGTACCTGGTTAACACTGGGCTAAATACTTTCTTTGCACCTTCAGCTAGTTCATGGTAGAGTCAAGACACTACCATTGGGTTGCATCAAGGCATGTGTTGGTGTACCTACATGGTATAGTTGGATATTACTTCAAATATGTCTTAGGTGGTGAAGTGAGGCTGCAAGGATATACAGATTATGATTGGGTAGGGAGTGTAGTAGACAAATTGAGCACCTTGGGGTGTTTCTTCAGCTTGGGTTCAAATACAATTTCAGGAAAGCAGGTTTTTATGGCACTCAATACAACAGAGATGAAGTATATCGCAACCAATGTCACATTTTGTAAAGAAGTGTGGCTTCAGAAGCTTCTTGCAGGAATTCATCTGAGACATGATGCAGAAGGAAGTATTAAAGCTCCAACACATATCCACAAATCAGAATATCGCATGCATTCTCACCAAACCTCTGTTGAAGGTGAAGTTCGAGTACTTCAGGGAAAATATTGGTGTGTTGCAGAATGTATCCCTCATTGAGAGGGAGTGTTGATGTTTGGCCAGCATCGAGAAGACATCCTCCCAGAAAAACCATGCTAACTTGTTTGAGGAGGATGATACATTCACTCACAGTATTATCCATGCTGACTTGGCTAGTGGTGAATGGCCCAGGCATTATCTTTATACTTGATCATTCTAACTTGACAAGGACCAATAAAGACTTGAGGTGTTGTTGCTTCTCCAAATGGTAGTATCAGGCTGACATTTTTCTCTAATAGCCATGTTGACTTGGATAAGGAAAATGGTAGACATTCTCCTCAGATAGCCATGCTGACTTGGCTAAGGATAATGGTACATTATTCTTTGATGGCCATGCTAACTTGGCTAAGAGGAATGGCCTAGGCATAGTATTTATCCTTGATCATGATGACTTGATCAAGGATTGATAAAGACTCGAGGCACATATGCATAAAATAATAATTCTCCTCTGATATACATGTTGACTTAGCTAAGTATAGTGACTCTGGGTGTTGATGTTCTCTATGTATTAGCATCATACATTCGTCTCCAATGGCCATGCTAACTTTGTTAAGAAGAATGACCTAGGTGTGGTCTCTGTCCTTGATCATACTGACTTGACAAGGACCGTTAGAGACCTGAGGTGCTACGTGGGAGAAACAAACATAAACTGGGTGCTAGGTTGAAGAAGTATACATCAATTAGGTGCATGCCATAGAAGACGACATCAACCAAGCTCAAGGACAACCTTTCTATGAAAAAAACAAAATCCAAATATGGAGAATGCCTCCCCCGTTGAGAGGGAGTGTTGAATATTTTCAACTTTGGGAAGTCATTCTCCACAAGAAAGTACAAGAAGACCCATCTATACCATTAAATAAACCCCAGGAAGAAAATGAAGACCCAAGAAGAGAATTTGGACCCACCAGTAAAAGACATAAAATAAAAAAGTAAATTTGAAGACCCAGAATAAGAAGTTGGCCCCAAACAAGCACCTCGATTAGTAGAAATATAGGACTGTATCATTTCATTTGTACAATTGGGCAAGTCTCCTTATGCAATGCGCACAAGGTAGTTGGCAGTTGTAGTTGTGGTAATTTCATTGTTTATGGGTTTCTGGTTCTCTTGGAGAGTGTGCCACACTTGGGGAAGGAGCTAGACTTGGAGAAGATATTTCTTGGTGTTATATTGACTATTCTAGTGAGATGTTAGCTCTTGGAGATTCTAGCCTTGGGGAGGATCTTCTTTGTATGGTATTTTGATATGGTGATGGTGATGTTCTGGTAATATCTTGGACTGAATTCTTCTATAAGAAAGGTTGTTGGGTTTTCTCCCAAGGTTGGGTTTCCCAGAATAAACTCTTGTGTTCTTTTATTGTGTTCTTGTGTCTACTGTGCATGGTTAATATTTCTAGATCTTGTTATTTCCATTGCATTGTTATAGTTGATATTTTCATTGTATATTTATTCTATGATAATTGTGGTATGAAATTAAATCTTGGTTGTAATCATAAGGAAATAACTATCAGATCTGAGAATCAGAAAAATCAACATTTTTAACCTTCGTGATACTAAAAAATAAATAGGGTGGTGTTCAAATAGAGTCATCTCCCATAGCGTTTGTATCAACCTTCTCCCATTCCATGAAATTATTATGTTTAGAAAGCAAGCCCTATACAATAATTTCATAACTTTTTCATTAACTTCTCAAATAGTTTGATTATAAGGTATTTAAGTATGTAGTAATTTAGGATATATTAGATTAATTATTGTAAACATCAATGGAAGTAGTGTAACACCTTATTGAATGACACCTCCATTCACCTTGATTATATAAATAAAGTGAGACATCTTATGGGGTATCACTTTCATGAATGATTTCATCAAGTGAACCATCAAGTTTGCTTCGTGGACAAGCATTCGTAAAAAAGCCTCTTTCCCTCTTGTTTCACTTGATCTCACTACTTCTTCTGGTTCTTACACTGGGGAGCTTAGAAGATTAAAGGCCCTTGCACAGGATAAAACATGATACTACTCTCACTAAACATCATAGGGGTGGGAGGAGCCTTGAAAATTTCCTCCATGCGCAGATTAATTTCAAAATTCAAACCTGACATTATTTTTTCACAAGAGACACTTGTAGTAGAGGATAAGGCTCGTCAGTTTATGTTTATGTTTAAGTTTGTTCCTAGATGGTATTCGTTCATTGTTAGTTCAGTGGGAAACTCGGGTGGTATTCTGGTGACTTGGGACCCCAATAAGTTCGTTCAGGACCCTTCACTATGCGGCAGGGCTATTTTACTTATGGGCATCACCTTAGAAAATCGTAGAGTTGTTAATTTACTTAATGTTTATGGTCCTTGTAGTGAGATACTTCTATTTTGGGATCGGTTGGTGGAAAAAGGATTATTGGCTGCTAAAAATTTGATACTTGTAGGAGATTTGAATTTTACTACAGGTGTGGATGAGGTATGGGATGAGTGGCACAACTGGATAATCATGCCAACTATTTTAAAGCTATGATTAAGGATCAACTATTGGTCGACTTGGTACCGTATGTCTTGGTACCTACCTAGAGGAATGGCAAAACTGGGGTGCAGGCATTACAAAAAGTTTAGACATTATTCTGGTTGTGGAAAGTTTATTAATTGATGAGGGAAGGTAACGGTCTTGGGTTGAGATCCCCTTCATATATGACCATGCACCAATGATAGCACAATTTGAATTATTACAGGTTGTGGTGGCCTACCCATTTAAGCTAAATCCATCTTGGATGACAGAGATTGAATTCACTACTATAGTGAAAGAAGTTTGGAAGGATACTGTATTTCTGGAAGAATCGGATATCCAACACAGATTTGTCTGGAAATTAAAGAAACTTAAGGCTCGAATTAAATTATGGGCGAGGCATAGACGACGTGAAAAGTTACAAAAGATGGAAACTCTGCAGGAGGAAATCAGGGTGGGATATTTCGTCTTGTCAAGAGATGGGTTGGACACTACTTCAAACTTACATTTGAAAGCTTTAGAAACTGAACGTAATCATATCCTTATAATTGAAGAGGAATATTGGCGACAAAAGAATCGAGCTATCTGGCTAAAGTGTGGTGATCGGAACACCAAATTCTTTCATAAGTTTTCTAGTGCCAAAAGGAATCAGAAACATATATGGGAGATAGATGATGACTCTGGTCATATCTTTAGAGGACAAGAGGCATTAAAAAAAGAGGCCTCTAGATACTTTAAACAGTGTTGCCGTAGATTCTTCTAGTGCACCAGTGGAACAAGTAAACTTAGCCAAATTATTCCAACATTTTGTAACTGTGGAAGATAATGTGCACATAGAAAGACCTATCACTAAGAAGGAGATACGGAATATCTTAAGCCTATTTTCCAAAGATAAAAGTCTGGGCCCAGATGGATGGATTGTCGAGTTTTTTACTCTTTTTTTTGAAGTGGTTGGCGATGATTTCTTAGAACTGGTTGAAGATTGCAGAGTCAGAGGTAAGATACAAATATCTCTAAATTCGACATTCCTGGCTTTGATTCCTAAGGAGAAATCCCCCTGTACTTTCGAGGATTTTAGACCCATTGCACTTTGTAATCAATGTTATAAGTTGATCTCCAAGGTGATAGTTAACATAATCAAACCTATCCTCTCGAGGGATTTGTCAGCGGAACAATTGGGATTCTTGAAGGGCAGACAGATTCTGGATGCCATTGGGATGGTGCATGAATGTTTACATAGTATCAAATCAAAAAAACAAAAATCTATTTTATTAAAACTAGATTTGAAAAAGGCATATGACTGTGTATATTGGGATTTTCTTCGTCTAATTCTTGTACAAACTAGATTTAGTATTACTTCTATATCTTGGATCATGAGTTGTATTGTTAGTACATCATTTGCGGTGCTGGTAAATGGTGGGACCTCTCCATTTTTCAACAGTGAACATGGACTTCGGCAAGGATGCCCACTCTCGCCATTATTGTTTATCCTTATTATAGAAAGTCTTAGAATTTTACTAAAAAATGGGCAAGAGGTGGGGAATCTGACTGGGGTCAAGGTCTCTAGAGTCGTAAGAATATTACATCTTATTTTTGTCGATGATGTACTTATCATGACAAAGGTGTTGGGTATGTGTTATATTCTTTGCATGAGTAGTAGTGTCTGAGCGTATGTGTCGGGTGTGTAGGGGCTTAGAGGGGGTGCAAGGGGGTGGAGACCCCTATGTGGGGGTTTGGGGGCAACGCCCCCAGAAAAAAAAAAAAATTGCCTTGGGAAACGTGTCATTTATTTAGGTGGTTTTTCGGCACATGGTTTTTGCCGATGGTTTTCTATTTCCGGTTAAGGAAATAGGGTTTTGGACTAATCCAGGTCATTGGGTTATGGATTTGGATGTCATTGGCTCCTATATGTATATTGTATTATAAACAATGTAACACTATGAATGAATATAGAATATGTTGGTTTTCCCAGTTTGGGTTTCCAGGGGAAAAATCTCTGTGTAATGTTTGTATTTGCCATTGTATATTTTCTGTTCTTTTCTGAATATCTGTTTGCAGTAGATATTGTACAAGGTTAGAATTTACAAAAGGAAACAGTTGAAGAATGGTTGATGATTAAAGCCATATTGGAACAATTTTGTAGTGCCTCAGTATTAAAAGTCAACCATGACAAATCCACGTTCCATCATGCGGGGCTCCAAGGTGCAAGTTTTGCGAGATTTAAGGAGATTTTTCCTTACAATTTTATGGAGTTGGCAGTGGGCTTTAAGTATTTGGGGTATTTCATTAAAGCTAAACAACCTATTTTGAAGACTGGAGATGGCTTATCATAATGTTTGAACAAAGGATAAAACATTGGTGTAACCGTTGGCTAACACTAGGAGGTCGGTGCACCCTAGCAAAGGCGATATTGGAAACCCAGTCAGTTTTTTGGATGGAACTTGTGGTGGTCCTTATTGTTGTTCTCACAAAGATCCGTAAATTGATCTTTGATTTTGTTTGGACTGGTGGTCGTAAAGAACATGGTATCCATCTTTGCAATTTGGATTCTCTTGCAAAGATGAAACACTTGGGATGTTGGGAACTCAAGAACCTCTTCATTTTCAACTGTGCATTAGCAGCAAGCTCTCTTTGTCGTTTCCTAATGGAGGAAGGGATATGGAATCGGGTGATTAAAGACAAATATCTCCCACACACCTCTATGGCTACTTGGCTTAGATCATCTCTGGTAATGCAATCTTTGGCCTCTCTCATTTGGAAAAATTTGATGAAATCACTGCCCCTCATCACCCACTGGTTGAGTTGGAAGCCCGGAAATGGCTGCTCGGTACTAATTGGATTGGATAAGATTCTAGGCATTGGTAACCTTTCTTTACTCTCTCGGGATTTACTGTTGGCTTTAAAAAATATTAGTATTCGCTACATGTACCAAGTGAAGGCACATTATTCCTAGGGATTTATTACCAATCAGTGGAGATACAATGAGGATTTGGGACTCACGGGTCATGTTGTTGCTGAATGACAAATTTTTATAAAGGAACTTATTAGTTTGGGTGTCCAATTGCAGTCTAGAGAAGATATCTTAATGTGGACTAGTGGAGACCAGTCGAGCCTACTCTCGGTCAAAAATGTTTATAATTCCATGGAAAATATATTCTGGCCACATCATATTTCATTATGGCAAAGACAGATGTTGAGTTGGGACTTAGCATATAAGATTAAATTGTTCACCTGGTTGGCCTTGGAACAAAAAATCCTTATCTAGGATTCGTTACGAAAAAGAGGTTGGGTAGGTCCGAGCATTTCCACACTCTGCTACAGGGATGAGGAGACCATCATACACTTATTCACAAACTTCCCTTTCACTATAAAATTGTGGCAATTCTTGCATATTGTTTTTAATCTTGCTACTACTTGGGGAGGTATTTCTTTAAACAATTGATTTGAAAATTGGTTGAAATGGGAAAAAGTATACACTACTTTACCATCAGTCGTCTGCTGATTTTTATGGCTGGAAAGAAATAGGTGTATCTTTGATAGTTTCTCTCCCTCAGTACAGGGTGTTAGTATACAAATTAGAGGGATGGTGAATTCTACCAGCGGTCATATTTTACAAAAAAGAACGATCAACAGGATCAAGAAGACTCGAGACATTACTATGGAATCTAGTTGTTGGTTTGATGGTGATGTGCAGAAAAATGGTATTCTTAGTGGGGCAGGGGGATTCATAAAGACCATAAGAAATACAATTTACAGTTGGAATTTCAATTGTGGGTAGGGTACAAACACCAGGGCGGAACTACTTGGGGTTTGGGCCTCATTATCCTTAGCACATCGGTTGAACATCGACCACCTACATGTTCTGGGGGATTCAAAGATTGTAATAGATTATTTAAATTACAAAACAAATTTACAAGTAACCTCACTTATGGGGTGGATGACTAAGATCATGGATCTCATTCCCTTTTTCATCAATATCAAGTTTGATCGTATCTACAGGGAAGAAAATATGGAAGCAGATGTGTTATCAAATCACGCCTTACTAGTATCGGAAGGAAGGATCCACTACATAAAATGGAAGGATGGCCACGAGGGCCCCCCACTTACTTGATGACTCTATCTATGATCTACATAGTAGTCTGGATCGAAAACACAAATTTTTCAAAATGTTGGATTCTCAACTGTGTTTTGTTCATTTGTCACCTTGGACTCCCTTTTTTTGTAATTTGTTTTGGTTTATTTTGCTAAGGATGGAAATATGCTATTAGTATTTAATGTAAGACTACTAGGTAGGTCTTATTATTGTTTTGATGCAGAAGCATCGCTCACTCATCAAGCGAGCCAGCACATCGAGCAGAAGAGACAGTTGGACAGCGCCAGCACCTATTTTTGGAAATGCTTCAAAGTTGTTGCGCCACCCTTTAGATGAAGGCATTCATAAAGAAGCACACTTGTATTGTAAAGGGGACCTTGAGCCTTTAAGCTCTCGTCCTTAGGTAGCTGAGGCATTTAATAGTTTTAATGTTGTTGGATAGAAATTAATTGTAGATTTGATAGCTTTAGGATTCGAGAGGGAAAACGGATATAGACACCCTCCTTTGTATCATTGTATCATTCATTCATTCAAGAGCAAGAGAGCAGAGCAGAGAACTTGTGGAGAACACCCATGTACAGATTGAATTAATAGAAAAAGGACTTTGATTCAATTCCATGGTTTGTGTTGTTTCTCTGTGTGATATTATGCTCATGGATGTTTGTTTTCTGTCATGCATTTGCTTTGATATGCTGTGTATGTGATTTCATAGTTCAAATTGAAATCTGGAAGGGTAGGAAATTAGTTTCAATTGTTTCTCTATTCTAAGCTAGGGATCCCTGCATAGAGTGCAGTGGAGTTTGTCCGCAAGGAGTGCGTGACTGCAGGGTTCAGATAGAGTAAGCTTTTGATCTAAGTTCCCATGAGTGCAAATTTGACTATAGAGCTGTGCGAGGTGTGCACAGACTAGGCGGTGACTCAGGGTGGCGATTTTGAGCAAAGAGTGGAAGGAATTCTGCTGCAGGGGTGCGCAGGTTCAAGGACTTCATACTTAGTCGTATTCAGGCTCTGCCGCAAGGAGTGCGTGCAACAAGTTCTCATAAAGTGTTGTGAAGCGAGGATAAGCTCAGGAGAGATAGGCCTACAGTTCACCGAGGAGAATTGCAGGATTGCTGTGGAGAGCTCAGGAGAAATTCCACAGATTGTGAGTGGTTGAACAAGCTTTCACGGAGGAAGTGTTTGAATTCATTCCGCAGGAAACAGCCAAGGAGGATAGATGACTGAAATCCCTGGAGAGATTTCATGAGAACCCAGGGGTCGTTAGATCTTGCCAAGGTGCACAAGGATTACTGTATAAGTAATTGACGCTCGAAGCTCAGGAGGGAGTAGCACCGTTGATCTGGGTTCATAGGGATCGTTAGATCCACACGTGCCATCGCATATCATCATATCGCGAGTTGGAGCACCAAGAGGGTGAAGTGGAAGTGGCGATATCGCGAGCTGCGACATCCCGAGAAATCATAACCGTTGGATGTGTAGGACACGTGTCAAAGGATCCCAAAGAATCGGGGTTCAGAGGATCGGGGTTCTCGACGTCAAGAAATGCTTGCATCACGGATTCGCGATCCGTGAAATCCCGAAGTGACGTAATATTCTGGGACCATGAGGTTGAGTGGAGTACAGGTGGCATTGGATCGGGATTCGGGGTTCAGAGATTTGGGAAGGCGGTGAATTGCGGCATCACATCGACCAATTTCCCGAGAGGGAAATCCCCGACGGGGAGGAAACGTTGACCTTTGACCATCGGGGTTCGGGGTTTTGTTTTGCACGAGAACTGTGCCCACGAGTTTCGCGATATTGCAAAACCCGATTTCCCGAGAAGACTACTGGGAGATTGTAGAGAGTCCTGTGGGTGACAAAAGGTCCCGATACGGGAACTGAGGAGCATTGTGGCTCTTCGGGCCTGAGACGAAGAAGGTCCTGGTGTGAGCGGTCGGACTGTGACGGTCACGACTTGTGTCAAGTGGTATCAGAGCAGGTTAAGAGTTCTCTTTGTTCCGGTAGCAGAGAGGAGTGGATTTCACCATGCCACCTAGAAGAGAAAGGCAGTCACTTGATCGAGAAGACAGGGATGCGTGAAGAAGAGGTAGGTCGGCAGGAAATCCAGAAATGGAGCGGCAGATGAGAGATCTTCGGGCAAGGCTTGAAGAGATGGAAACAACACAAAGATGTGGATCCGATGCTGGGGATCATAGTGATTCCGAAGAAGAAGAAGAAGCTGGACATGCAGAAGAAGTCATAGCAGAAGACGCATCAACTGAGCGGTTGATCAGAGCCATTGCCAGAATGAGCTCGAAGACCAAAATGGATATTCTAGTCTACGAGGGAAGCCTGGATGCAGAAGAGCTGCTGGATTGGATCCGATCTCTTGACACCTACTTCGACTATGAATATATCGAAGAGGACAAGAAGATAAGGCATGTTGTTACCAAGTTGAAAGGACATGCAGCCTTATGGTGGGACGAGCTACACGCAGATAGACGCTGCAAGGGCAAACAAAAGATTAAGAGCTAGGATAGGATGATTGCTAAGATGAAAGAAAAATTCATCCCCAGAGACTATCAGATCACACTTTTCAGGAGAATGTAGAACCTGAGACAGAATTTGATGACGGTAAAGGAATACACTGAGGAATTTTACAGGCTCAACATCAGAGCAGGTCATCGGGAGAGCGATGATGAAAAGGTGGCGAGATATCTGAATGGTTTAAGATATGACATTCAGGATGAAATAAGCATGCTAACCATCAGGACGATGGAAGATGCTTACCAGATGGCTCTGAAAGCCGAGGAGAAGTTGAGCCAAAAGCAAGGTCAGCGAGGGCGAGGAAGGAGTCAGCCCAGAGGCAAGACAGTTTCCCAAGAAAGAACTCGAAAGCCCAAGGAGGAATGGAAGAAACCTCAGGGTAAGACTGAAAGAGGCAGAACCTCACAGAGGCAGCAATATGCTGAGCCGAGGAGGCAGCATACAGAGAAGGGAGGCAGTTATGCTGATGCAAACACTTTTCCTCGCACCAAAGGAAGAGGAAGAGGTCGAGGAGGAATCATCACATGTTTCACATGTGGAAAAGATGGACACAAGGCTGTTGATTGTCCAAACAGGAAACCGGATAGAGGAGAAGCTCACATCACTGAGGCGCAGAGGCGTGATGTTGAGAATGAAGACACCAGGAGTGGGAGTTCACTGACGGTACACAAAGTTCTCTTAACACCTGAGAAGGAGGTGGCAGACACAGCTCAGAGGACCAGACTGTTCAGGACAACTTGCAAGACCAAGGGCTGGAAATGCAAGGTCATCGTGGACAGCGGAAGCACCGATAATCTCATTTCGACCTAGATGGTGGAAAAGATAGAGCTGGAGACAACAAATCACCTGAGTCCATACAAGGTGTTATCACTGAAATTTTGTCCGCACAGGGCGACAAGAACTCAACATCATCAACACAGAAAAACAATCATCCATGGCACAAGGATTAACTCCACAGCACATCAAAAGGGCCAAAACTATACAAAGTTGGCTAAAAAGATTAA
>SNQJ01S0109777.1:2346-29140 GCA_010110895.2 Picea sitchensis
CCGACCTTCAACACTTAGGCTCCCTAGCCTATCAAAACACATAAGCCTACAGCTTATGCAAAACTTGGCTCACCAGCCTATAGAACACATTTACAATTCTTTGCATAAAACATGATCTGTAACGGGGCTTGGCCTTGGGGACACTACAATCATGGCTGCTGCCTACAAATCCCTGCAAATCTGAACATAGCTGCAAACTAACTTCACTACTGATGATAGATTGTTTGTTGTTGTCTGCAGATCCAGGTTCAAATATAGTGCATGCGGGATCATTGGTTTGTAGAGATGACTGTTGAATGTATTCAGCAGTTTCCTGATAGCTGATTTCTTCAAAATACTGTTCTCCATCATAATCAGATTCATAACTGTCATAAATCGGCTGGCTGCTCCTCAAATCAGCAAAATGGATCTTCTCTTCTTCATCATATTAGTCATCAAAGATAGGTGAGCCCAAGGCTCCTTGGTCTTGCACAGAAAAATGAACAATCCCCCGATCTCTCTCTTCAATATCAGGTGAAAAGATATCATGGGAAACCTCTTGCAGGAAAAGAGAAAGATCCTCTTCTACAATTGGTTCTTCTTTCGAATTAGAGATATCAAATGCATAAGATACATGATATAATGAAACTGAATCCATGTAATCATAAGTACAATCATGAATGATATCTGGAAAAATTTCTTCTCGGTAATACGAAAGAGAAAGAGGTTCATTTATATATTCATTTGGACAATGAATAAAATCATTTTCATCTTTATATTCAGCAGAGCAATCTAACAAATCTTGAGCACATTCTACATATCCCTCACAACAATTATGACAAATACTTTCAGAGGGATAAAACCTTTTGCAATGTTCATTGAATACTCTATGGAAATCCTTCAAGGATGAAATGTTGGAAGGGGGTGAAGAGAAATACCATTTACGTGCATCCCCATCCAATGAATACATGAATATTTTCATCAATATATCTTCATGATGGATGTTAAGCTGCTGCATCAAATTATGAAATTCATGAACATGCTCAACAGGGTTATCATCCTTACCTTCATAAAATATGGGCAATAGATCTTGCCATTCATCAATAAGAGGCACAGGATGTGGGTAATCCTCTATAGCTGAGAAATCGAGTGGGGAAAACCTCCTAGCCTAGATAGCCTTCATAGCCATTTAATTGGTCTCATTCAAGTGGAGTCACCAACATATTCTGAACAATGGAGTCGCCATGGTGAATGTGCAGTCTTGAAGGTGTCCAAATTCAATCACCATCTAAAGATGAAGCTATGTAATGTCGTTCTTCCCAGGGAGCTTTTCAATCTACTTAAATCTGTCCCCGTCAGTGGCACCAATTATGTTATCAATCCAAGAGTCACTCCCAGACTGCAAATTAGAGTAAGCTTGGTAACATAGAAATGCAAATGGATTAAAATAGTTTGAATAGGTGGATCAACAAGAGAAGAGTAAAAGGAGGGCATCAGACTGCTGCAAATACATTTCATTGGGCATGGAGTCATAACATCCTACAGATCAAAGGAAATCAATCTTCCTACTAGAAAAAAGGCGTATGCAAAGATGGATAGAAGAATAGAAGGTAAACAAAGAGAAGAATAACCACATAACATAGATCCTTTCTGTAATATAGATTGAAGAGTGATTGAACAATAAACTGTGATTAACAAACAATTACCACAAATCCTTTGCAGCTCATGAATTCATTAACCAAAGGCATCTTTTGATCTTCAAAATCTGTAAATATTATTCAAGCAAGATGACAAGATAGAATGATAACAAAGAACACAAATTTTGATAAGAAACTCTCATGAATCTCTAATGGCATAAATGCTAATTACAACAGGCCCTCGGGCTTACAATTGAGCAAATAAACTGCTCCTCTAGCTCTCTCCCCTCTTGGATCATGAATCCAACCCATTTCCTCAAGATATATCCTTCTTTAAATAGAAAATAGCATCCAAATAACCTTAGGAGGTCGAATCCCATATCCTTCATTGGATTCCAAGCCTTGGATATAGGTGGCAACAATCAAAGAGACAAAAATCCAACAAACTGCTAATTTTTAGGAATTTGTTGGAAGTCATTAATAAAATGTCTCCACCTCATTGCATGAGGCCTTTGATGGAGATAAATATTAGGTGCAGGTGTCCCTTGACATCTAATTGATCCTTGAGAATCCATTCAAATCCTCCTTGACAGGTGGCAACCTCCCAACAAGGCGAATACCAAAACCGTGACCGCTACAGGAAATTAGGTAGCACCATTGTGTAGATTCAGTAACGCCACTTCTATGTATAATATCTCTCAAACCATAACACATTTTGAAAAACTGAGAGAGGTGTTTGTTATTTGGAATTTTATGAACAAAACCCTCCTCCAGTTTTCAAAAATACCTTCTCAATTGTTCACAATCTAAGTTTTAAGTTAGTGACTCAAAACTAGTAAAATAACTCTGCACAATTCGTTTTCTGCTAGAATTTAGGTAGCGAATTTAGGTAGCGCCCGCCTGTGTGTCTGTGTACGATTGGGTAGCGCAAATCCATGAGTGATTGTTATTCTTGGAACCTTGTGAGAGTTTTGTCAATTCTTGTTCTTGACACTTGACACCTTAACCAATCTTGTGCTAACAGGGGAAACCACCGAAATTGTTGTCATTGTCGCTAGAGGAGCTAGAGTAGTCTGAGCTTGGTTCCTTGACCGGGAGGCTTGTGCTCTTGATAAAGGGAGCCATCAAAAAAATGTGCTTTCCTGGAGTGGTCTCAACAAATGGTTTGTTGGAATTCTCCTACTGTGTTGAGGCGTTGAGGTGGGTCGCAGAAGGAAGATGAGATGATGGGGGAGGACGAGCGGTGGGGGAGTGGGGTGAATGAGGAGAACTAGGAGGGATATGAACAAATACACCTAGGAGGCCTAGGAGGGTGCGGGAGAGAATGTTTTTTACCATCCAGTAACTGTTGTGGTGTCTGGAGGTGCGTCAAGATGCTGGAGACCGAGCAGTAGTTGTCACAATGAGTTGGGGTCCGAGTGGTTGTATCCTTCTTGATTGGCCAGGAGGGGTGGGGGAAGAGTTGTGGAAGCACACCTGCCGTGACCACTTCACCCCAAGGTGGGGATGACATGCCTGCGATGAGGCATGAGCGAGGGGTTATGCTTGCAGGGTGCTGTGAGGGGGGAGAGCCACCACCAAATGCAGAGAGCAGAGAGATTCCACATGTGGAGAGAAGAGAACCAACTTGTGGAGGAAACAAGGGAGGAATGACAAGAGAGGTCGCTACTAGCAGAGTGATAAGCGCCAAGTAGAGGGGGGTCAATTCCTTCACCATTAATGCTGCCTTCCTTTGCAAGCGCGTGGACTTGTGTGATGTATAGTAGCCATGCAAGTGAGGAGCGAGAGCCATAGTCGAAGTAATGGAGCGATGTCTTGGGATGAGAGGGTGATTAATTTGCATGAGGAGGAAGTGAGGTAGAGCGCACCCAATCTTCGGTTCGCATGCTGAGGGGACTCGAGGTACCCGCCAGGTGGACGGGGGTGACACCCGCATCCCTGCATTTACCATAGGTACATTGCTTCAACAAGCGATATTAAATTAATCTTAATTGGCCTCATATTATCTTCACTCTACCATATGTAGATTGCTTCAACAAGTGGTATTAAATTAACCTTAGTTGGCCTTGTATTATCTTCACCGAATCTACCCTTTGTTGATGCTTTTCCTCTAACAACATGAGCAAGTGGATTAAGGAGAAAGCTTAATTAGTGTTTATTATATTCATCCAAAAATAACTAATTTCAATTATCACAATCCCAAACAATACTAATAGGAAAATGAAGATGATGCTACGACATTTACATTTAAAATGTTGAAATTGGTAACAAATTAACTAATGGTAAAGGCTAAGCATTATTATTAACATATAATAGTATAACAGTAAGAGTAAACATTATATATATATATATAAAGAGTATTGAATCATTTTTAGAACATGATAAAGATTAAAGAAAAGTAAAGCATGATCAAATTTAAATTATTATTTTTTTCAAAAATTTATATTATTATTTAATTTAATTTTTATTAAATAAAAAGTATTGAAAAATTATAAATAAAAACATTTAACTAACGATAAAAAATAATTTAGTCCATTTACTATTTTTAATAGGCATAATGAAAAACATTTCCATATATAAAAAGAGTTGAACCACTATTAAAAAAAAATTTACTATAAAAATTTGATAGGCATAATTAAAAGCATTTCCAAATATAAAAAGAGTTTAACCACTATTAAAAAGGTAATTTAAACAATTTATTGATCATCGTAAACATTTAGATGATCAAAATTATCAACACAAAGACCTATTTTATATGGACATAAATTAAACACATTAACGTTTTGAGGTTTCCTAATCCTACTTATATATAATTTCTTACACTCTGACCTAGATATATAGAAGCCCAAAATTAGAGGCTTTGTAACTAGATATGTAGAAGCCCAAAATTAAAGAATCTTAATGAGTTATAAGAGATTAAATGTGATAATAAAAAACAGAAGGAATGATGTCCAATCTAGCATGGTCATATAAAGAATCACAATTCAATTTATTCCAATGATAACGATACTCGTGTTATTTAGAGGAATAAAAATAGATTGTTGTCTCAATAAAACAAGACAACCCTATTGAGGTCCTCTTAGAAATGATGCAATCGTCCACACACTCTAAAATTAAAATCCATTC
The DNA here is from genome assembly GCA_010110895.2 of Picea sitchensis. Taxonomy (NCBI): domain Eukaryota; kingdom Viridiplantae; phylum Streptophyta; class Pinopsida; order Pinales; family Pinaceae; genus Picea; species Picea sitchensis. The sequence goes on from SNQJ01S0109777.1 coordinate 7,089, forward strand.
ACCACAATTAATTAAAACACAATCTAATTTAATTAAAATCCTTTGTACTTCGTAAATGTACTGGGCAAGACCATGTGACTATGTATCTATTTTGCACAAGTATTTTAGCCCAAATTTGCAATATTATATATTAAAAAATATATATAAACTGTTTTAGATTACAATGTATCCATGTAATGTGTCAGGCCAGGAGTGGGAAGAAAAGTAATTCCACACTTGATGTGATTTGTATTATCATGATAGGTGCATATATACAAAAATAAATGATTGTTGGTCTTCCCCAATGGGTGACCCTTTCTATCACCTTCAACTCTTCATATTTACAACTTATGTTACAAGTAATTCAATCCCAAGGATTACATGTCCAACATTCCCCCCCTTTATCTGAAGGGGTGTGTGTGAATCCAATCATCATTATGAACTTCTCAAAATTTTCTCTCCCAAGTGCTTTGGGGAAAATGTCCACAATTTGCTCATTTGTGGAACAATGTATCAAGTCAATAGTCTTGACCTCTACATGATATTGAATCAGATGATAATTTGTTTTGATGTGCTTAGTTTTATCATGAAAGCTAAGATTCTTGGACAACTTGATTGCAAAAATATTTTCAACTAGAAGAGGAGTAGAATTCACTTGTTTCTCTTGTAAATATTCAAGTATTTTCCCGAGCCACACAATCTCCTTTGTCGCTTTTGTAGCTGCCACATATTCTGTCTCTATTGTGGAATCTGTTCGAGCTAATTGTTTATGTGATTTACAGGAGACACTTGTTGATACAAGAATCATGAGATATTCTAAAGTTGATACTCCATTTTCCTTATCTCTATCAAATTATGAATCATAACATCTGATCAGGTTGAAGTCATCCACCTTAGAGTACCTGAGTTCAAAATCTTGAGTTTCTTTCAAGTATTTTAGAACTCTTTTTGTAGCAAACCAGTGTCCTTCAAAAGGATTTTGCATGAACCTAGAAAGAATCCCAACAACAAATGAAATGTTTGGTATGGTGGCAGTAAGATAGATAAGACTTCCCACAAGTTGCATATACTTGGTCGCATCCTCAAATTCATTCCCTTCTTTTGAAGGGAGTTTCAAATTTTGTCCCATTGGAGTAGAAATAAGACTGCACTCACCCATGCCAAACTTGTTCAAGAGTTAGCCAATGTACTTCTTTTGGGAGATGAATATGTATTTTGGATTTTGAATAATTTCAAATCCCAAATAGTAGTGAAGATGTCCCAAATATGTCATCTTGAATCCTTTCTTCAAATCTTTCTTTATGGATGCAATGTAGTTCTCATTGTTCCATATTATCAACAGATCATCTGCATATACTACAAGATATACAACAATTTTTCCAACTTTCTTGACAAACAAAGTTGCATTGTTAAGATTGAATTGCTTGAAATTTAATTTCAGAAGATGTTCATTCAAATTTTCATACCATGCTCGTGGTGTTTGTTTCGATCCATATAAGGATTTGATGAGCTTGCATACCTCATGTTATTATCCCTTCACAACAAAGGATTCTAGTTGAGACACAGACACATTCTCTTTCAAGTCTCCATTCAAGAAATCAATCTTCACATCCATTTGATGAATTTTCCATTCATTCTTTTCTGCCATGGAAAATAAAGTTCAGATGGTAGCCCATTTTGTTGTGGGGGGGGAAGTTTCCTCATAATCAACACCTTATTTATATGCAAATACTTTTTGTACGAGCCTTGCTTTGTGCTTTTCAAGTGAAACATATGATCTGTAATTGTTCTTGAATACTCACTTGCAGCCGATTGGTTTGGTTCCAAATGGAGGATCCACCAACTTCCATGTCCCATTATTGATGAGAACATCATATTCGTTCTCCATGGATTATTTCCATTCATTATGAGAAGCAAATTCTTTAAAGGAAGTCGATTCAAGGTTAGTAGATAAATTCAACTCATAATCATTTGAAACATCCATTTCATCTACATCATCTAAGTTTGAATTATCTACATTACCTCCATCTTGTTTTGAGGACAATTTGGTTCTTGTCTTCCTGACCTCATCAGGATGAACACTTTCAAGTTTTCTTGTGAGCCGCTTTGGTGGACCTTTTTGAGATGGTCCATGTTTCTCAACTGATTGAGATTGGGTGTTGAGTTTTCATCAAGCCTCATATTTTCAACCCTCTTGATCACATCATCCAATTGAACCTCGAGTTCCAATGAAGTGGTAGGAACTTCTTCATGTGGGGAAGATGGTGCTTCATAAGGAGAATCCATAGATTGACCCAATATAGGTATCCCCTATTCAAGATGTGGAATCTCATCATCAAATTCATGATATGTCTTTACAATAGTGAATTTGTCTAGATGATCAAGCTTCCTCTCAACAGTTTCGACTTTCCTCAAGGATTCAAGAAAGATTACATCTCTAGAAATGATGGATTTCTTGTTTGTCTGATCGTAAAGATGATACCCCTCATTGGTACTTGAGTACCCCAACAAGATGTGCTTATGACTCCTTGCATTAAGCTCACTTCTTTTCTCCTTAGGAATCAAGGCATAGTAGGTGGAACCAAAGACCTCGAAGATGCCTCACCGAAGGAATGTGGCCATACCAAATTTCATATAAAGTCTTGTTTTTAAGAGCATGATATGGAAACCATTTTTTGACATAAACTGCACATAGAAATGCATAAGACCAAAACATCAATTTAACATTCTTGAAAAACATCATGGAACAAACCATATTTAGGAATGTCATATTCATTTGTTCAACCACACCATTTTTTGGGGGATTGTATGGAATTGTAGTTTGATGTTCTTAATCCCATGTTGGAAAAGGTAGCTTTCAAAATCATTAGAAGTATATTCTCTTCCATTATTCGTGCGAAGAGAGATAATACGAGACTGGGCTTCATTTTGAATCCATACATGAAAAATTTTAAATATTTCAAAAGCTTGTGATCTGTATTTCAACGAGTACACCCAACACATTCTAGTGTAATCATCAATAAAAGTCATGATATATTTGTTTCCATTTTTAGAAGGAACATACATAGGGTTGCACAAGTCAGAATGAATCAATTCAAGTTTTCTACATGCTTTAGAAGTAAAATCATGAAAGGGTTGTTTGTTGTGTTTTCCAAGGATGCAAGCATCACATTGCTTCAATTTCCTAGGAATAGTAGGAAAACTAGAAACACCATTATTTTTCAACAAACTAAGACTTTCATAATTAATATGGCCAAATATAGCATGCCACAAAACACTAGATGGAATTATAGCTTCGTCATGATGAGAGAGGTATGCAACAATTTGTGTAAGGGAAGTTGTCCCATTCAACTTCAACAATCTTCCATCTTCAATTCTGGTCATAACAAGCATGTTATTAGAATCCTTTAATATTTCAACTTTGCCACTGATCATATGAATAGAGTGGCCTTGCTGCCTAACATGCAAAACGAATAGAAAGCTCCTTTGCAGCTTAGGAATATAGAGTACATTATGTAGAAGAAAATCTAGGAGTCTAGGCAACTTAAGCCCGATGGTGCCCATTTATGAAGGCTTGAGACTTGATCTATTTGCAAAGTACACTACACCATCTACATTTTCATCGAAGTCTTCTAAGAAATATCTTTGAAATTTCATGTGAGAGGTTGTGCTTGTGTCAAGAATCCATGAATCTCCCCAAGAAGAAAATGAAGTATTAAATAGATCTTCAACTACTCTTGTATTGCAATGGGAAACAACATAAGGAACAAGTTCTTTACCTTTCGTTGGGTCTTTATCTTTGTCTATAAGGTACCGTATCTATTATAATAGATGAAAATATAAATATTGTAGAGAATAACAATGAAACAACACAATATATGAAACCACAACACCAAAATAGTAACTTTGTTGATAGGAAACAATGTTCACTTGCCTCTTCGAGGGGGAAACCTCCAACATAGTAGCACTCTATTACAATAATTCTCAAGACAAAACTTCTCATACCCTCTACTCCTATTTATAGTAAATCTATCTACCCAAAACAACAATCTAGAGGAAGATCCTTCTAGAAGCAAAACCTTCTATTAGGTCTTCTTACAATTGACTTATTATTCCTTATTACTAGGCCTTATTAATGTCATCCTTTATTACATGGAAACATATTATTCTACCTACGTGAGGGGTTAGAGAAGTTAGGTCCATAACATGCCCTCCCCCTTGAAGAAAAACCTTGTCCTCAAGGATTGAGATGGGGAAATTGTTGTAGAATGGTGGTAAACTCCCAAGTGGCATCCTCTAGAGTTGTATCTTTCCAATGGACTAACACTTCCTTGATGATGCACTAACGGAGACGACACTCTCGCTGGTCCAAAACTTCTTGTGGATGAAACTAGATGGAACCTTCTTCATCCAACTCATGGAGACTGGTTTGAGTTTGGAACTTAGTTCCAATCACCTTCTTTAAGTAGGATACATGAAAAATATGATGGAGCTTAGAATGAATGGGTAGATATAATCGGTAGGCCACCGATCCCACTTGCTTGAGAATTGTATAAGGACCATAAAATTTAGGAGCAAGTTTCTGATAGTGTTCATCTTTGAGTGAAGTATGCTTATATGGTTGCAGTCGAAGAAACACCCTGTCCCCTTCATCAAATTGACGTTCAAAATGACCTTGATATGCTTGTTGCTTCATGCGATTCTGAACCATGACCAAATTGTCTTTGAGGGCACAAAGAATAGCCTCTCAAACAATAATTTTTTTTTCAACCTCCTGAACCTTCGAAACACCTAACATGTATTAGAGAATTGATGGTGGATTTTGGCCATATACTTCTTCAAAAGGAGTCATGGGAGTATTTGTATGGTAAGATGTGTTGTACCACCATTCAACTAGGGGTAACCATTGATCCGACCGATTTTTCCTCTCAGATGAAAAACACCACAAATATGTTTCCAAACATTTGTTGACAACTTAAGTTTGTTCATCCATCTAGGGGTGATAGGCGGTGTTGATATGCAACTGGGTTCCCTATATCTTGAAATATTATTTCCAAAAATTGTTGGTGAAAGTGGGATCTCTATCAGAGACAATAGAATGAGGCATGCCATGAATCTTGAGTATATTATCCATGAAAATTTGAGCCACTGTAGATGTAGTGAATGGGTGTTGAAGAGCACATAGATGAACATATTTGGAAATACAATCAACGAACACCATGATGACTGAATTATTTCTTGATTTAGGTAAGCCAACAATGAAATCCATATAAATATCTCTCCAAATTGCAGGTTGGATTGGAAGTGGTTGGTGTGTGCCTGTAGCTTTGGTTGTTTATCCCTTGTTGCGTTGAAAAACCTCACATTCATCCACAAAGGTAGGAATGTCCTATCTCATACCATCCCCCAAAAAATAACATTTGACATGTTCATAGGTTTTGGTAAACCCCGAATTCCAAGTTGCGGGTGAAGCATGAATCTCATAAAGAACCATGGATTTAAGTTGTCACTGTTTGCTTAAATACAAATGACCTTTGTAGTGAATCTCTTCATTGTTCCAAGAGTACCTTGGAGAAGCTGGAGAATTGTGTTGCAATTGGTGGATCATGCTAGAAATTTTTGGGTCTTGCAGCCATTCCTAATGAACAACTTGGAGCCAATATGATACAATGAAGGAGAGGGAGAAAAGGGACCCATCTTCTTCATGCTTCCGGGAAAGAGCATCTGCAACTACATTTTACTTTCCCTTGTAAATGATCTCATAATCATAGACAAATATCTTGGTCACCCATTTTTGTTGCTCAAGTGATGAAATTCGTTGTTCTAGAAAATACTTGAGACTCTGATTATCAGTTTTAATTTGGAAGCTTTGTCCCAATAGATAAGGATGCAAGAGATCCATAACATGCAAAATAGATAAAATTTCCTTTTCATAAATGGAATGGACCAAATGTTTCTCTGAAAGTTGTTTTCTAGTGAAGGCCAAAGTCCTTCCATCTTACATGAGGATGGCCCCAATTCCTTTTCCATAAGCATCACATTCTAGCATGAAAGTCTTTGTGAAGTATGAAGTGCTAGGACATGGGTTGAGAACATAATGAATTTCAAGGCTTGGAAGGAGTGATCAACAACTAGAGTCAAAGTGAAAGGATTATTTTTAAGGAGAGCAGTGAGAGGAGTTGCAATGTTTCCATAATTCCAAACAAACTTTCAATAATATCCCTTGAAACCCAAAAAACCACATAAGGTCTTAAGAGTTTTAGGGCAAGACCAATCCTACATAGCTTCAATTTTCTTAGGATCCACCCATACACCATCTGTGCTGACAATATGAACTAGGTACTCCACTTCTGAGGCTCCAAAGGAACATTTAGATTGTTTGAGGAAAAGTTGGTACTTAGAGAGTAAATGGAGAACTTAATCCAAATGGGTGAGATGGGATGTCCAAGTTTTACTATAGATGAGAATGTTATCAAATAAAACTAAGAGAAAATGATTGAGAAATAGACGAAAGACACGATTCATAAGACTTTGGAAAGTGGAGGGAGCATTGCACATGCCAAAGGGCATTACCAAGAATTAGTAGTGACCCTCAAGAGTTCGAAATGCAGTCTTGGGAATTTCTTCTCCTTTCATATGGATCTAGTGGTAGCCAGAACATAGATAAAGTTTGGTGAATTACTGAGTGCCACTCAATTAATCCAAGAGGCCATCAATGACAAGAGAGAGGAATTTGTATTTGATTGTGAGTTTGTTTAGTGTGCAAAAATCAAGACGCATGCACCAAGTACCTTCTTTATCGAGTACCATGACCATAGGGAAAGAATAAGGGTTGGTACTATGACAAATAACACCTGCTTCTAGAAATTCATGAACAATTTTCTCAATTTCATTCTTCTAGGAAAAGGGATGATGATAAGAGTGAACACTGGTGTTATCTCCCAATAAAAATACCTTTTTATTCTTGTCTTAGGTGATAGTTTAAGTTTTTAGTCTCTTGAGTCATTTAATAAACTATGCCCTTCATTGAGTCTAGTCATCAATTTTGAGTCATGTCACATGAGGTTTATAAATGACTAAGTGGTTGTCATGGTCATTTTCCTAGGTCATTTTGGTCAAAAGATAAGTCATTTCTTTCCCAAAAAGTGAGTCATGGGTCATGTAAGTCGGTTTTTGTCCATTATAAGTCATCATGTATATCTCAAATCATGATTTGACTTTGTGTCTATCATTTTCCTTCATGATTATGAGTTTGTAGCACATCTGTGTAATTTTGTACTAGAAGCGCTACCAAACCAACCTTTGTTGTCAGTGCAAACCATCATTTTTGCATAAGGCGCGCTACCAACTCAAGGGGAAAGCTTGTTTTGAATTTTTGAAAAGTTGCAAGGTAAATACTATATCAAGGAGGTGTTTTCAGAATTATGAGATCATTTTCAAACACCTAAGGCCGTTTCTAGAGTTTCAGCTCGCCAACAAAAGGGAGGTTATCAAGGTTTTCTTGCAAGAAAGGATTTGGTTCTAGATTTTTGTTTCTAATTCCCTATGTGAAGAAGTGTTTACAGCAGGTGCTCTACAACGATGGCTCCAAGAAAGGATCCTATTCCCAGGAAGAGGCCAGGATCCCTGGTCAAATTCGATCCCACTGAGACCACTCTGATCAAGAAAAATACCAACCATGTGGACTCATTCAAGCACATGGGGTGTTGGAGATTCTACAACAAACTTGAAGGGCATCACCTAGAGGTTTCTAGGGATTTTGTGCAGAACTACAAGAGTGGTAAGAAAAAAGTTGGTCCCTTGGAATCCACATGAAAGTGGATATTATTGCAAACATAACAGAGATCCCTAGGATAGGGGGACAATAGTTCAAAGCAAAGAGAATTGAAAAAGAAGACTGGTGCCAAGATATGCTCAGGCCTGAGCATAGAGGAGATAATTTAGTGAAGGGTGTACCTAGGAAGTGGCTAATAGAGGAGTATGCCAAACTACTATTCATCATTTATAGGATTTCACATGTGAAGGGAGATAAAACTAGGTTTTGTAGTACCATTTCAAGCTCCTTCTCCATTTCACTGGTAAGAAATAAATAGACTTACCCTTTTTCCTCTTCATGATCTTGCAAAGGATGGTTTCATTTTCACAAAGAAAACCTGATAAGCTTCAAAAGTCTATCTTCCACCGTGCCTTAATAAAACTCATAGTCCTTGAATAGTTGAAAAAGGAAGGGAAGGATTTCCCCACCTTCTTATTTGTATCAAATTATCACATTTATTTTCCTCCTTCTCCTCCTAAGCTCAAAACCCCTAAGAAGAATAATGCCACACCGCCTACTAACTCCTCTATCCCATCATCTGAGATACCACATTCCTATTCCCCTTTTTCTCCCTCATTTGAAGTAGCACAAGATTCTACCTCCTCTACTCCTACACTTGAAATAACTCAACCTTCTGATTCTACCATCCCCTCTGCATCTGAAAATCCTCAGTCTCCTCAAGACCTTATTCCTCAAATACCCTCACTTGCCCAAGTCTACAAAAGAGATAATAGGAAAGGAAAGGCCCAAGAAATAGTTGTTGAAGATCAAATAGAGCCTCTTGTGGAGCTCCCTCATATGGAAATTGAAGACAATCCTCCAATTATCCAAGATAAAGTTCACACACCAACTCTCAGAACGTCATCAAGGAGGAAACTTGTTTTACCAGAGGAGACTCTTCCAAGCAGTGATATAGAAAAAACCTAGTGCTAAGTTATCAAGATTCAAAGCTTCCCCTCTTGAAAAGGAAGCATTGGAAGCCATAGTTCAGTTGAGAGAATATCCACCAGAGTCAACCCCATAAGAAGAGTAAGGAACTATAGAGGATTGGGACAAATTGGTCAAGGATGCAGCCAAACAACTTACAGAAGTTCAATAAAAGAATCATAGGTTACATCAAGAGAATGTCACACTTGGTAGACAACTGCCAAGCCAAATAAATGAACTTGCAAGGGAATGTAATCAGTTGAAGAAGAAAATCACAAGAAAGATACTTCAGAGGAAAAAAATGGTCAATATATACAAACAAAACCTCAGTCTAAGAGTAAAAAATAGAAATCTAGCAGAACACTTATATTTGGCCAAGAATATGCTTAACAAGAAGAATTTGGCTATCTTCTTGAAAGAGATTACTTCTTCTAGTTCTCCCAAGCATGATGATTGATTCAGAGATGTTTTTAGGTTCTTTGTGACTGCTGATCAATGATGAAGTTAATGTTTTGAAGCTTAATGAAAGCATGGAAACTACCTTAAAAGAGACATGTATGGTAGGGTTATTGAAATGAATTCTAAGTAGTATCAATAGGATTAGAGATTGGCATTGATATGTGTTTTGTTGAGATCGGTTCTCCATTTCCAAAAACATTTTGCAATTAATTTTGAAGATTTTGGAAAAAACAAGAAGCTACAGGAGTTTGTAGCGCAGACTGCGTTTTCTCCATACAGTGCGCTACCAACTTAGCAGTCTTCTGCATTTAACAATTTGGTCAAATATTGACCTAATTTTCAATGGTCAAAGGATGAATCATGACTCCAGGTGTCAGTTAAGATGCAGTAAATATTTTCTACAGCCATGAGGTAGCTCAGGAGGAGATAATTTTTGGGAATTCGAATGGGATACCTATCCCTTAAGAATAGGATATTATCCTATCATTATGCATATGTTTATATTTGATTTGATAGGTGTCTTTTAGATCTAGTTTTTGAGGATCTTAGTCAAGATTGTAAAACTTGTTTAATTCCACTGAGGCATCTTTGTAAAGGGTTCAAGATTGAATAATCTTGTGTATTCTTTGATGTAAAAACTTGATATATATTATGGAATGATAAGTCTCTTTCATTGATATTGCTTAGATCCTTGTCTCCCTTTCTTATTCTGTACTTGTGGTTTGAATTACATATTTTTTTCTTTGATTATTTAATGATTGATGATTTTCATATTATCTCTGCATTGATAGACAAAGGATCACAGGCCCCCTTGCTGGTTATTTCTGAGTTTTACATGTGTTGTCAATATATGTAATGTTGTTGGTATAGTTAGCATTCTCCATCCACTTGAATTATATAAATCCTATGATAAATAGCTCTTGAAGGCCTTATTATATCTAGATATGTTCAAATTACCTTGTGTGAAGGAATGAGCGTGATTTGTTCATCTTTGATCCAACTTTAAAATACATCTTTAAACATTCTAATAAATTTACCAGGCTCTCTTGATCTACAACCTGAAGAGACTCCTGGAGTGATAACAATTTGGCACCATTGTCGGGGAATGGAGTGTGAAGCAAGATTTCGTGGGAGACGACATAGTCCCAACTTTGATGACAGACAAAGGCTGGGCATCAGTAGTTCATTTGTACTCTTCTATCTGGCGACTCCATTGGTAAATTGTGGATCCTAAGAAGGCACATACTCGAGCAAATCCTCAACAACCACTAACTAATACAGTATCTGATCCTAAGAGGATCATCAAAGAGGGAAAGGCATTATAGAAGGGATCTTCAAGTTCAGGTATATCCAAAAAACTCTCTGTGTATTTTCCAAAAAATCCATTAATAAAACCAACAATTGTTGAAGCTATAAGTTCATAAATTGATAGTGAAAAGGTAGTTTTAGAAGTTTAGGGATCCTCTGATATTACTCAAGAAGATAGCTCACCTTTTGTTGTAGAAGACATTTGCGCATCCTCTGTATAATATTCTCAATCTGAAACTGAACCAAATTCAGCCTATATTCATACAAATCTTCCTGCAGTTGAGCTAGTCTTACATGAATTGTCTGTAAAAGGAGAAGAAAACCTTGCCAAGTTATTGTCTGAATTTTACAGAGATTCTTATTTTACCTCTTCCATTTCAAGTCCAAACATATCTTCTCCTCTCATTACCTCATATTCATCCTCCATATCAGCCTCATCTCAATCCCTAGTGATCCAAACTTCTAGTGCACGTACATATACTATTATCATGGCAACAACACCTCAAAATCCCACTAAGATGGAAAGAATTATAGCTACTATATATGCCCCATTAGTATTTCCAAATCCTCTAAATGTAATTCCTACTGGAGATTATCAAAAGTATATGCCAAAATTTTCAGAGGCAGAAGAGGTCACAACTGAAGAACATCTTGAATTGTTTTATAGTTACGATGATAGCTTAAATATCACAGATGAGGACGTATGGATGAGAGTATTTCTGAAAATATTAGATGGAGAGGCCACAAGATGGTTTAGAGAATTAACCCCAGGATCTATAACATGAATTGAAGTTTTTGATGATACTTTATTAAAACAATGGGGGGATAAGAAATATTTTATGTACTACATTACCGAGTTTGGGAACTTGAGAAGGGAGAGTGGTCAATCAGTGTCATACTTCACCAAGAAATTTAATAGAATGTACAGTAAGATCCCAGTTGAAATCAAGCCTACTGCTACCTCTGCAAAGATCACATATGCTAATCCTTTCGATGCTGAGTTTTGTTTGTTGTTAAGATAAAGGAGGTCTGTTACATTGGATGATATGTAGGATGCAACACTTGAAGTGGAATCTAACTACAGAAAAATTGAAAGGTAGGGGATATAGGAGAAAACAAAAAGGAGAAGCCTCCTCATCAAGTGTGGATCCTAACATTGAAAATATGGTTAAGATGATTGAATATTTAACTTTAGAATTGTCTAATATGAAGCTTGAAAACAAGCATCCTGCAAAAGGTAGATAGCCTAATTCTTTCATTCCTAGAAATCCAAATCCATATAGAAGAAATAATGAGCAACATCATATTTTACAAAGGAATAAAAATGCAAATGAAGATTAGAATATCAAAGCCCCTTTTCAGAACACAGTAATGGAGGAGGATCAGCCCGAAGAAGATGATGAGATTCATTGTTTAGGTGAAAAAGGTGATTCTTTCTTGACATAGTCCGCCTATGAAGAAGCTTTAATTATCCATCAAGCTAATCAAGATTCAAATGAGGGATCTATTTGTCAAACTGATGATCATAATAGATATAATCTAAAATCTAAACAAAGTAATGGTAAGCAAGATGAACAACCTCCTCCCAAGAAAGTTGTTGCCCCTACAAAACAACAACCAAGAAAAGATCAAGATCAAACCAAGAATCAAGTACTTCTTAAAGATCCCGTGCAAGAGGTAAGAAACCCTGGCAAAGTCCCTTTCTCTTTTAGCTTTGAATCAGAAATTAAGAAGGTTAAAATCCCCATACCACTCATGTAATTAATAAAGAATGATACCTTAAAACAAACCATCCTCAAAGACCTTGAACCTAAACCAATGCCAACTATTGTTGATGTTGTAAATCTCCAATATGACAAGCCTACCATTGTACTTAGTCCAATGGTTGAATACCGTGAGGAAACCTCTCCACCTTTCTATGTTTCCTTGAACATCCATGATAAAATTCTACATAACTTCAATCTAGATACAGGAGCGTCTCATAACCTCATGACAAAATAATTTATGGATGAGTTGGGTTTAGAGATTACCAAGTATTATCATGATTCATTTTCATTTGACTCTAGGAAGGTTAAGTGCCTTGGTTTGATAAAAGATTTAGAAATTTCTTTATCTCAGTTAACCATGAGAAGCATGGTAATGGAAATTGTGGTAGCTAATGTGCCACCTAAATTTGGTATGCTCTTGTATAGAGCATGGATAAAGAGGTTAGGGGGCACCTTGCAAAATTACCTTTCTTATGCAACTGTCCCAGGTTATGGAGGAGAACAAAGGAGAATGTATAGGGAAGCTCAATTGGCTTATATAATCAGTGATGAAAAGGAGCCTACTAATCATCCCATATAATCAGTTGATACTAGTTTGGGTTCTTGTATACTTCAGATTGATGATTCTCTGTCATCATCATTTCAACTTAGAAAGCCTATTTGCAAATCTCTAGAAGTAGAAAGCACTCCTATATGGAGCATGTTTTTTGATGGTGCTTGTTCAAAAGAGTTTGCAGGAGAAGTTGTTGTCTTTATTTCACCTTCCAAAGAAACAATTCATTTGTCCTTCAAATTGGATTTCAAAGTGACAAACAACATAGCAGAGTATGAAGCCTTGGTCTTGGGCTTGAACACTACTAAGGATATGAATATTTAGGGGCTGAAAGTATTTGGATATGATGATCTGATAATCCAACAAATTAAAAACACTTTCCAAGCCAAGCATGTCAGGCTAAAGGAATACATATATGAGGTATGGAATCTCATTGATTCTTTCCTAGCTTTTAATATTTCATACATTCCTAGAGCCATGAATCAACTTGCCGATTCATTAGTTGTCTCAATTAGTACTTTCAATCCACCTATGCCAGCAAAGTTAAATTATGAAATCCAAGTGAAATATAGATATTCTTTGCTAGACAATGTAAAATTTTGGAAGGTGTTTGATGATGATGAGGAATTGGTCAGATTTTTGGAAGTCATAGATGAGTTTTCAGCCCTCCATATAGATCATGAAAATGAAAATATTGAAAAAGTAAAAAATCCTAAGTTGAAAAACAAAATTGGGCGCCATGATATCATTCAACTTCCCAATAATCAAATCCCTAGAGGATTAGTACCTATTGAGAAGATTTTTTACCAGAATGATGTACCATTGAAGCTTGATAAGAAAGAGGAAGAGCCTGCTATTTTTCAGTACAACTTAGGAGATGAAAAGTGCCCAAAAACTATAAATCTGTCCACATAGTTGATTGCAGAACAAAGGAATGAATATGGCCACCTAATGAGAGAATTTTCAGACATTTTTGCATGGGAGTCCAGTGATTTAAAGACCTATGAAACTCAAGTGATTGAGCATAAAATCCCTTTGAAGAAAATAACCACTCCATTCAAGCAAAAAATGAGATCTATCAACCCTCTTCTTTTAACCATAATGGAAAAAGAAATTCAAAAATTATTGAATGCCCAAATTATCATTCCACTAAGATATTATGAGTGGGTTGCTAATCTAGTTCCTGTTAGGAAAAAGAATGGGGAGATTAGGTTGTGTGTTGACTTCAGGTACTTGAACAAGTTCTCTAAGAAAGATAACTATCATTTTCTGAAGATGGAGTATATCTTGAAAAGAGCGTCTGGAGCTAGTGTCGTGTCTTTTATTGATGGGTTCTCATAACCAGATCTTAGTGCACCCATATGATAGAGAGAAAATTGCCTTCACAACTCCTTGGGGTACTTTTATGTATGCCAAGATTCCCTTTAGGATTATGAATGTTGGGGCCACCTTTCAAAGGGCCATCAAAATTTCCTTTATAGGTAAGAAGGATAAGTTCATTTTGATATATTTGGATGATCTAACAGTGTTTTCTCACAACCATAAAGAGCATTTATAGTATTTGAGGAAGACATTCTTAAAGTGTAGAAGGTATGGGATTTCATTAAATCCAAAGAAGTCTCAGTTTTCATTAAAAGAAGGTAATATTCCAGGACACATAGTGACTGCTGAAGGAGTGAAGATTGACCCTGCAAGAGTAGAATCTATTAAGAAGATATCAATTCCTAGATATAAGAAATCCATTCAATCATTTCTTGGTAAGATTAAATTCATTAGGAGATTTATTCCTAATTTTGCAGAGTTGATTAAACAAATCACTGGCATGCTAAGGAAAGATTCAGAAGTTAAATGACATGATGCAACAAGGGATTCTTTTGAAGATATCAAGAAATCTCTTATGTCAGCTCCTACTTTGATTAACCTTGACTACTGTAAAGATTTTTATATATTTTCATTTGCTTCTAATGATACCATTGCAACAATGTTACTTCATAGAAATAATCAAGAGAAGGAGAAACCCGTGGCTTTCTTTAGCAAGACATTAAGAGATGATGAAGTAAAATATGACCCTATTGAAAAAAAAGATTATGCTTTGATCAAATCACTTAAGGATTTTAGGATCTATATTTTGCATGCCAAAGAAATAGCTTATGTACCATCTAGTTCAGTCAAAGATGTACTCATTCAATCAAATATAGATGGTCAAAGAGCTAAGTGGATTTCCAAACTCATTGAGTTTGACATTGACATTAAGCCAACTAAATTGATCAAGAGTTAGGGTTTGGAAAAACTTCTTGCTGAGGATAATTGTGAGGTGATGGGCATTAATTTTATCAGCATAAATGTAGAGGATGCACAATCAGAAATTTATGTTGAAAGGTACAATCATGATCAACCAGTTTCAACAAACTTGTCCTCTTGTGAATGGTACACCAATATAATATATTTTTTACAGACCCTTGCAACCCCTCCAAAGATGAATCAAACACAAGTGAGAGCATTAAAACTCAAGGCAGTCAATTTTTGTATTAATGAAAATATGATTTATTGGAAAGACCCCTCTAGGATGTTGTTGAGATGTCTTGACAAAGAAGAATCAGTTCAGATTATGCACCAGTTTTATAGCAATAATTGTGGTGGCCATCATTATTGGAAGAATACAACCCACAAGATTTTGAGGGCTGGTTACTATTGGCCATGTTTATTTTCTGATGTTTTATCCTATGTTAAGACATGTGACAAGTGTCAAAGGTTCACTGGAAAACAATAGCTGAAATCTCTTCCATTGAAACCCATTGTAGTCACTGGACCTTTCCAACAATGGGGGTTGGAATTCATTGGAGAGATACATCCATCATCAAGTGGCCAACATAGGTGGATCCTAGTGGAAACTGACTATTTTACAAAATGGATTGAGGCTATTCCAACCAGGAATGCCACTCATTATGTTATCATAAATTTCTTGAATGATGATATCTTTCCTAGATTTGGCTGCCCCAAAAGACTTGTTACTGAAAATGAAACTGCTTTTGAAGTTGATGTTTGGGTGAATTTATGTGAATACATGGGTATTCATCTTGTTCACTCAACTGACTACTATCCTCAAGGAAATGGCCTTGCCGGATCATCAAACAAAATCCTAGTGAGGATTATTAGAAAATTGCTTCAAGAAAATCAAAGGAGCTGGGATTCTAAGTTAAAATTTTCACTTTGGAATGATAGAGGGACAAATAAGAAGTCTATTGGCACTTCTCATTTCAATATTTTGTATGGCATTGAAGCCATTTCTCCTATCCAACTAGCATTACCTGTTGCAAAATGTTTTCAAGAAGAAGAAGCGGAACCAAATGATTTCGTTAGAAGGATTATTCATCTAGTTGAACTTCAATAGGTAAGGGAGCAGTTACTTGAGAAGACAAAGTTACATCAGAAGAAGATGAAGGAGAGTTTTGAAAAAATGGCTAAGGAATATGTTTTCCAAACAGGGGATCTTATCTTAAAGTGGGATGCTTACAGACAGGATAAAGGCAAGCATGGGAAATTTGACACATTGTCGACTGGACCTTTCATCATCACTCAAGTGTTGCAGAAAAATACTTTTCTATTACAAAATCTGGAAGGTAATGAGGTAGTTGGTGGCCTAGTCAATGGATGTTTTCTCAAAACCTATTTCTACTAAGGATTTTAATCCTTCTCCATTGTAAATATCATTTCTTTTTCAGATTTAGTCTTATAATAACTCCATGCCCAATGGAACAACATTTTCACTTCTTTGTAAGTTTTGTAGGTGATAGGGAAGGCAATTGGTCTTGCGAGTTCTTGGAACCTCACAGGGAGGCTTCCATCCCCAATTAGAGCCAGATGTTATCTCCCAATAAAAATACTTTTTATTCTTTTCTTAGGTGATAGTTTAAGTTTTTAGTCTCTTGAGTCATTTAATAAATTGTGCCCTTCATTGAGTCTAGTCATCAATTTTGAGTCATATCACATGAGGTTTATAAATGAATAAGTGGTTGTCATGGTCATTGTCCTAGGTCATCTCGGTCAAAAGATAAGTCATTTCTTTCCCAAAAAGTGAGTCATGGGTCATGTAAGTCAGTTTTTGTCCATTATAAGTCATCATGTATCTCTCAAATCATGATTTGACTTTCTATATCGTTTTCCTTCATGATTATGATTTTGTAGTGCATATGTGTACTTTTGTATGGGAATCGTTACCAACTCATCCTTTGTTGTAAGCTCAAACCATCATTTTTGCATAAGGCGCGCTACCAACTCAGGGGGAAATCCTGTTTTGAATTTTTGAAAAGTTGCAAGGTAAATACTATATCAAGAAGGCGTTTTCAGAATTCTGAGATCATTGTTAAACACCTAAGGCCGTTTCTATAGTTTCATCTCACCAACAAAAGGGAGGTTATCAAGGTTTTCTTGCAAGCAAGGATTTGGTTTTAGATTTTTGTTTCTATTTCCCTCTGTGCAGAAGTGTTTACAACAGGGGCTCTACAACGATGGCTCCAAGAAAGGATCCTATTCCCAGGAAGAGGTCAGGATCCCTAGTCATATTAGATCCCACTGAGACCACTCTGATCGAGAAAAATACCAACCATGTGGACTCATTCAAGCGCATGGGGTGCTGGAGATTCTGTACCAAACTTGAAGGGCATCACCTAGAGGTTTCTAGGGATTTTGTGCAAAACTACAAGAGTGGTAAGACAAACGTTGGTCCCTTGGAAATCCATGTGACAGTGGATCTTATTGAAGAAGTAACATAGATCCCTATGAGAGGGGGAAAATGGTTCAAAGAAAAGAGAATTGAAAAATAAGACTGGTGCCAAGATATTCTCATGCCTGAGCATAGAGGAGTTGATTTAGTGAAGGGTGTCCCTAGGAAGTGGCTAATAGAGGAGTATGAAAAACTATTATTCATCATTCAGAGGTTTTTCACATATGAAGGGAGATACAACTGGGTTTTGCAGTACCATTTCAAGCTCCTTCTCCACTTCATTGGTAAGAAAGAAATAGACTTACCCTTTTTCCTCGTCATGAGCTTGCAAAGGATGGTTTCATTTGCACACAGAAAACCCGATAAGCTTAAAAAGTCTATCTTCCACCATGCCTTAATAAAACTCATAGTCCTTGAATAGTTGAAAAATGAATGGAAGGATTGGCCCATGTAACATCCCGCTCTTGGGCGCACTAAGCGAACTTAGGACACTTGCTTGCAAGTGATCCAGATTATTATACTATTGGCCATTTGATTATGATTATGAGGCATTATGGATATGAAGATATGTTATTTTGTTGTAATGAAATCGACAAGTGCTATTGACTGGGTTCTCCTGAGTGTGCAGGACTTTGGACCTCGAGGATGCAGAGGCATCGATGAAACCCCTTGGACTCCGGATCGAGTCAATGAGTGGACTATTGGTGTTTGATTGTTATTGATATGAAATATGTACATATGATTAGATGTTATGATGATTGATTATTATTGCTGACATGATTCGTTGATGATGTAGGCTGACGATAGCTTGCCGACCAGACTCACATGTGGAGTAGAGGGGTCATGCATGACGTTCAAAGACTTTGAGGGAGAAGTGTGGGAGCATCCCTGCCACAACTTACTAGCACTCCTGTCGTGGCTCAAACTGTAGGTTAATGATTACCTAGTTCGAAAAGACCCATGATACCATGAGGGAAGATTGTGAAATTCACTCACGATGATTCTAAGGGATGCGCAATAAGGGAGGGGCCTTATTCCTTAGAGGCCCTTAGTCTTCCACAAGATCACTTGGAAAAGTATTGACTCTAGGGGTTTTTGATGTCTACCAAGTCATTCAAGAGGAGAGTGGCACCCTTGGAGAACATAGTACATCCTGAAGGGCACATCGTGCAAAGAAAATAGAAAGAGGCGAGTGTCACCCTTGGAGCATGTAGTGCGTCCTAAAGGGAACTTCGCGCAAGGAAAACATAAGAGGCAAGTGGCACCCTTGTAGCATGTAGTGCATCCTAAAGGGAACGTCGTGATTTTAAATGGTAAGAGAATAAACCCAAACGACCTTAAAATGAATGATGTGACAAGTGAGATTTAAAAAAAAAAATCCCTAATAAAAATGTCGCCCAACCTAGTGAAATTAAAACCTAGGTCTAATTAGAACATGTGGTCAAAAAAAAAAAAATTGAACTTGTAACAAGAAAGGGGGGTAAGAAATTCAAATTAAATTATTAAAATAAAATTATAACGGGGGATTAAAATTTTAAAAGGGAAATGATTGTTTTATCTACATATGCTAATTTATTTTTAGTTAAAAAGAAAAAGGGGTAAACAATTGTTTTTCTACACTTGCTAAATTGATTTTAGTTAAAAAGGGAAAAGAGGGAAACTTAAAAGAAATAGGAAACTAAAGGAAAACGAGGAAACATAAAGAAAACACTAAATGTCTAACTCAGTAAGGAATCTTGCCTTGGGAACTTGCTATTTTTTAACTCAACTAGGAATTAAGTAAGGCGTAAGTCATTTAAGAAGTGTAAGGGAATTTTAAGACACCTAAGAGCATTTTTAGGAATGATTTTAGGTGGGTGAGGGAAATAGAAATAATTAATTAATTAATAAAATTGAATTTCTGGTGCAACTAGGGGATGGGTGACATGTGTACGGGGGAGGCTTTTACTAATTAATTAAATGAAAAATGAATTTAATGAGAATTTGGGAAACTAATTACTTGAAAAATCTATAAAACGGATGGAGGAGGAAGAGTATGAATATCATCTTTATGCGTAGCGTTATGCTGCTGAATTTTTGTCTTGACTGAACTTCTCTTGTGGGAGTTGGGATACCCACCTTGAGTAGCGAGTGGTAGGTTGACCTTGAGAGGTGATTTGGGTGCTAGTGGTTCTCTGGTATTGTGTGTGTGGCCCATTTGTGGCTTGAGGGGCTCAGGGGGAAGAAGAGTACCCATAGCATTGGCTGGGAGGTACCAGTGAGGTCACATCGATCGACAAGCAAGAGATGGATGGAGCGCGTCTGAGACAATGCTTGAGATCTTTCACATTTGACTACGGTATGCATGCGTATGTTTTTAAATGGTAGTTTAATTTTGTTCCCGCGCTTTCATTATTGTATTTCTTTTGTGTAAAGATTATGTTTTACTCAGTATTTTATAATCAATGAACTTGCAAGATACCAGATATAATAAATATGTAGAACAAAAATAAAATGCTAGAAATGGTAGAATAAAAGTAATATATCTAGCATAATCTCCACAATAACATAGAAATGATATAAGAACAACAACAAAAATAACACTCTGATTCAGAAAGAAATGTTCATAGGCCTCTTCGAGGGGGCAACCTCCAATCGAGCAGTTCTCTGTTACAATAATCTCCAAGCTAGGGTTTTCGTACCCTTGACCCTTATTTATACTAAATATATCTATCAAGAGAAGCATCTAGAGGAAGATCCTTCTAGAAGCGGAAGCTTCTATTAGGTCTTCTTACATCTGCCTTATCCTATTTTATTGAAAGGCCTTATTAATATTGACCTTTATTACATCTAAATATATTGATCTACCTATGTGCGGGTTAGGACCCTAACATGTCCGCCCCCTTAAAAACAACCTTGTCCTCCAGGCTTGAGATGTGGAAACTGCTGCAGAATGGTAGCTGGTTCCCAAGTGGCATCTACTGGAGTCGTATCTTTCCACTGGACTAGCACTTCCTTGATGGTTCTCTGATGCAGGTGATGCTCACGTTGGTCCAAAACTACTTCTGGCTGTAGCCAAATGGATCCTTCTTCAGCTAACTCGGGAAGGTTGGTTTGAATTTGGAACCTAGTTCCAATCACCTTCTTTAAGCATGAAACATGAAAAACTGGATGTAGCTTCGACTGACTGGGCAAAGCTAACTGATATGTGACTTGTCCCACATGCTTGAGAACTATATAAGGACCATAAAATTTGGGCACTAGCTTCTGACAATGCTCGGCCTTGAGGGATTTTTTCTTGTTTGGTTGCAGTCGTAGAAACACCTGATCCCCTTCTGCAAATTGACATTCAGAGCGACCTTGATCTGCTTGTTGCTTCATGCGATTCTGTGCCATGACCAGGTTCTCTTTAAGGGTACGAAGAATATCCTCTCGAACTGTAAATGTTTGGTCAACCGCCTAGACCTTCAAGGTACCCGGTAAGTATGAGAGAATTGAAGGTGGCTTCTGTCCATTTACCACTTCAGAATAAGTCATGCGAGTAGTTGTATGGTAGGAAGTGTTGTAACACCATTCAGCTAGGGGTAGCCATTGATCCCACTAATGTTGTTTTTCAGAGGAAAAACTCCTCAGATATGTTTCCAAACACTTGTTGACAACTTTTGTTTGACCATCAGTCTAGGGATGATAAGTTGTGCTGAGATGAAATTGGGTGCCCTGTAGCTTAAATAGTTCTTGCCAAAAATTGCTTGTGAAAGTTGGGTCACGATCAGAAACAATAGAATGTGGCATGCCATGAAGCTTGAAGACTTGGTCCATGAAAATTTGAGCCACCGTGGATGCAGTAAATGGGTGTTGAAGAGCGCAAAAATGAGAATACTTGGAAAGGCAATCCATAACCACCATTATGACTGATTTATTCCTTAATTTGGGTAAGCTGGTAATAAAGTCCATAGAGATATCCTTCCAAATAGCAGGTGGAATCGGAAGTAGTTGTAGTGTGCCCGAAGATTTGACTATTTCTCCCTTGTTGCGTTGACACACCTCACATTCAGCGACAAAATTACGGATGTCCTGTTTCATACCATCCCAGAAAAAAGAACTTTTGACCCTGTCATATGTTTTGGTGAACCTTGAGTGCCCCGCTGTGGGCGTAGCATGAAGCTCAGAAGGTACCATGGATTTAATATTTGATTTTTTACTTAAGTAAAAACGACCTTTATATCGAAGCTCATCTTGGAGCCAAGAGTACCTTGGGGGAGCCGGAGCCTTGGTCTGCAATTGATGGATCAGATCTGAACTTTTGGGATCTTGAAGCCATTCCTGGCGTGCAGCTTGGAGCCAATCGGGTACAATGAAGGAAAGAGAAAAAAGGGATCCTTCTTCTTCATATTTTCGAGACAGTGCATCTCCCACTACATTGTCTTTTCCCTTCTTGTAAATGATCTCATAATCATAACCAAAGAGCTTAGTCACCCATTTTTGTTGCTCCTGGGAGGAAATGCGTTGTTCTAGAAAGTACTTGAGGCTTTGATGGTCGGT
>SNQJ01S0109779.1:40648-56518 GCA_010110895.2 Picea sitchensis
TCTATGATGTTTACCAAGCACACAACCTTCACAAACTCCTTTAGTAGACGGAATATTAGGCAAGTCATGTACCATTTTAGATAAAAATTGCATTTTTCCATAATTCAAGTGACCTAATCTTGCATGCCATAATTGACTTAATTCATCAGCGTGAGCAACATAGGCATAAAATGGTTGTCTTTTAGTTGAATTAAAACCAACAAACTTATATAAACCAGTGTTATAATCAACAAGACTTGAAGAAATTTTGGTTGATATCTTCAATAACATATTTATCTGGCCAGGCTTCAAATTTATATCATTTATGACATGTGCAATAAATACAAATAAAGTTTTTGGGCATGTTTTGAACATGAAAAACATATTCTAATTAACCATTAGTAACTAGAGCATTACCAAAACCAATTACATCAAGTTGTTTATCATCACCAATAGACATTTTCTGAGATGAGTGCTTATTATTATCATAAGATGTAAATAAAGAAGAATTGTTTGTCATGTGTTTAGATGCACCAGAATCCATTATACATTCCATATTAGAATAATTACTAGATTGAACAAAAGATGCACATAAAGCTACTTGTTGTTCATTAGAAGCTTGTTTTTTAGCCTTAGCATTCAAGCATTTTCTTTTATAGAAACTCTTTTCAGGATGATTAGTTTTACCACAATACTTACACGGATCATATAATTTTTTCTTCTTACTAAATTCATGAGTAACATTAGAAGCATTACCAAAATTATTAGTTGAACAGTGTGAAAAAGAACCTTTTGTATTAGGATGAAAATGTTTCTTAGAATTTGTATTTCTATTTGTGATTAGAGCTTTACGAGAAGTTAATTGACCTAAATCAATCAACCTTTCTTGCGTATTTATCAACCCTTTACAAAATTTATAAAAAAGTATATTTTGTGGTGCCTTTAGACATTTCAATAGCTCTATTCCTATTTTGGATGAACATGTCAAAACAAGATGGAAATTTATGTTCTACAAGGATGATTAATGCACTATCAGTCTTCTTATAATCTTTACCACAATTTTTTAATTTTTCATTTCAGGTTTTCATTTCAGAAATATAGAGTTCTATCCCATCAAAATTATTAGGATCTAGCTCATGGATTTTATTTTCTAGGTAATAAACAAGTACATCATCATGTTTATCAAATATAAAAGAAAGAATTTTCCATACCTCAACGAGGTTTTCTTCTACCTCAATACTTACCTGAAGACTATTTGATATTGTTTGTCCAATGAGCCCTCTTTCTTAATCACATCTTTGTTCCCAAATAACCAAATATTTAGCATCAGTGGGATTCTTGTGTTCACTAATAACCAACCTCCATACATTCTTGCTCCTGAGAACATCAATCATTTTTCTCTTCCATGCAAGATAGTTAGAACCAACAAGTTCATAAACATAAACTACTTATGAAGTCACTATGATGAAAAAATTAACAAGATATAAACCCTAATGAAAATAATAGACAAACAAGGAAAAAAAATGAGTAAACTGAAAATAGCTTAAAGAAAAAATATATTATTAAAATAGCTTAAAGAAAAAATATATTATTTAAAGTAGATGAATGGTTTTGAGCCAAAATTTTGAAATGATCATAACGCGATCAATATTATTAGAATTTATATTATAACCTATTTCTGGAAATGGCATGGTCATTATGCATCCATTACCACAAGATTAATAGAAATATGGATATGATGTCAAAAGATATCAGCTCTCCAATATTTTCGACTATAATCTTCGATTTTTAGACACAAATCAGACAATTTGTTTTTTAAAACAATGTATTCTTTTTGTGAGGAAATAAGTTTTATAACTTCTTTCTTCATATTATGCACCAAAAGTTTCAAAAATAGATCTGATCTAAAAAAAAACAAATCGATAAATATGCAAAAAGATCTATAAAATAGGGGTTAGGGTTTTAAAAAAAAACTCAAACATATAGAATCATGCCTAGATCTAGAAGCCTAATGGATACAATATTTGATATAAAATCTACAAAAACTATTAGTTCCCAAAATAAATTAGAAGAAATATAATTAAACTAACCTCTTATCTATGAATCCAACAAACATAATAAGAATAGAAAGAAAAAAGGAAAAAGAATACACCCAATACACGTGGTTCACCCAATTGAGCTACGTCCACAAGATGGTTGTCTTCTATTATCTCCAAAAATCTTCTTCAATCTTACAAGAGAACAACTCCACAATTACCCCCATACAAATAAATAAGAATGCTTGAGAGCACAAGATGATGATCACATGTTATTCCTTAAGAGGAACTCTTGGCATTATTATATACAAAGAGTTATGAATGAATTACTCTCACATATTTCATGTGGGATAATATAATTATTTTTTTTATCATCTCTTTATATAATATTCCTACCAAGAGTAAACTATTCCATAATAAATATGGGATATTTGTTTTATACTCTTTTACATAATATTGTGGACAACTTTCTACATGATACAAAGACATTATTACCTTCCAAGGAATATAATATATTCCAATAGAAAAAGGCTCATGTTAAGTATAAAACCGCTTATTAAGCCCTAGATATTGAATTATTATATTTCTAGTGTTATATTAGTAGGTCTGCTAGAACCCTTCATTGTACTATTTCATTATAATTGTACCATTTGTATCATATATATACCGAGGATGCCTAGCCTCACGATCATCATATATCATCTTGTACATTGAATATATTGTAAAAGGAGGTTTCCCCATCAAAGTGAATTTTTATTCATTGTTTTTTTATCATTCACAAGGCATTGGTTCATAACATTTGGTTTCAGAGAATATGATCCTAGGGTTCCACTCCTTCAATTGAGACATCTTGGAATTTTTTCTATAGTTTGTTTTCTAGAATGATTCAAATAAAAAAAGTTTGAGGAGACCGATGAGACATAACAAATTATATCTGGTCCAAATTCAGGTTCTGGGTCGTTATAGATTCAAAGATATCTTCTGTCAAATTTAGGGTTTCTGAATAGTCCTGAAATTAGTCTCAAAGGAGTCATATTTTTATTTTTTCCATACAACTTTCTCAGTCAAGTTTCAAACTCTAAAATTTTGTGAATCCTAAGAAGAAATAGAAAATTACATTTTTGAAAAAAAATCATATTTTGAATCATTATAATTTATGATATATATCTTGCAAGATATTGGATTGTTTAATAATCCTAGAATTAATCTTAAACAAGTTATTTTGGTAATTTTGTTGAGGCAAGATGAAACCCTCAGTGACACAGAGAAAGTGGTTTATGTTTGTGAACCCAAGGTTGGAGAAAGCCTCAATGATGTGGAATAAGTGAGATCAGTTAGAGATCTCGTAAACTTCTAGGAGGGGAGAGATGAATTTCAAACTTTCCAAGTGGGAAATGAGAGGAGATCAACTGAAGATCTCACAAAATCCCAAGAGGGAAGAAGTGAAATCTCAAGTTTCCAGGTGGGAAATGGAGAGGAGATGAGACTTTTTGAGAGTCTGAGGAGCTTAGAGAAGAGTTTTTATCAACAAGGAGTGTTTATGGAAGAGGATCAGAGGACAATTATGATCATTGGGGGAATTTAGATATTCCTTCCAATTAGCTAAGAAGAGGCCAGTGCACAAATTCCAGGTGTAGTAGAAGAGAAAGGACAACCAACTATTATTGTCATAGAGGAGAAGGAGAAGGAGCATAAACAGATGTCTACCCTAGCAAAAAAAGAGGAGCATACAGTTGAGTTTCTCACTCAATGAAATAAGGAGTTGGAAATGATGGAGGATTGGTTGAAAAATCCAAAACCAGAAGATGGCTTCCATGAGACAGTCATGACATATGGAGTAGAATACAATCCTGAGGAGAATCTGGAGGAAGATGGAGGAAGATGGAGTGGAAGCAACACAAGAGGAGTTGGAAGGAGTCAATCTGTCATAGGAGATAGTTGAGCAGTATCTCGGTAAGGATGTTGCAGAAATTGAGATTGCAGTGGGGTCACAAGATAATTCCACGAAAGAAGGAGAAAACATGGGAGATTGATGCAGGAGCATCGCCAACTCATCAAGCGAACCAACACAAATTTTGAAATTACTTCGGATTTGATGCGCGAACATTAATGTGGAAATTTAATGAAGCACACTTGTAAATGTAAATGGACCTTGAGTGGATTTCTCTCATCCTTAGTAGGTAGGATGCATTTAAAGTAGTTAATGAAAAGTAGATAGAATTTAATTCTAGACTAGACAATTGTAGAGTGCAAGAGGGAAATGGGATATAGGCACCCTCATTGTGCATTTGTATATTTATTGAAAGAAGAAGAAGAAGAGAAAGAGCAAGCAGAGAGCTCTGTAAGAACACCCATGTACAGATATTTGGATTAATAGAAAGCTTTGATTCAAATTCATGGTTTGTGTTGTTCTCTGTGTATTGATGTTGTGCTCATGAATGTTTGCTTTCCTGTTATACATTTTATTTGATATGTTGTGTATATGATATCATGTTCTAAGTGAATTCTGAAAGGGAAAGGGAAATGAGTTTCAATTGTTTCTCTATCTGAACCAAGGATTCCTGCCAGGAGTGAAGTCGAAGTGTCTGCAAGGAGTGTGTTGAAAGAGGGTCAGATAGGTAGCATTTGTTCTCATTCATTCTGAAGTGCAGTTGAGCACAAGAGTCGTGCAAGGAATGCACAGGATGAGTGAAGTTCAGGGTTGCGAACCTGAGGGAAGTGTTTTAAGACTATTGTTGCAGGTGTGCGCAGAGTCGAGGGACTCCAACACTCAGACGAGGTTGAAGGTTCGCCGCAAGGAGTGCGTGCAAGAGGTTTTCTGAAGGACTTGAAAGTCATGGAAAATCTCAGGAAGGGTAAGTCATTCAAATATATTGAAGGGAAGCACAGGGATTTTGTGCCGTGAGTGTTTAGAAAGGTGTTGCAAGTTTTCACGCAGGTGAACGGGTCCCATGGAAGAACGCTTAGTCATTTCACAGATTCCATCAGGAAGGACGAATGGTCAGTCTTCTCCGAGGAGGATTCATGACATCTCGTGAGCCATTAGATCTTACAAAGGTGCAAGGGAGATACAACGACGTATTATCAGAGGTCTCAAAGCTCAATAAGGGTAGAGATGTTGATCAGAGCCATAAGGACCATAGGATCTACACGTGAGATCGCATATCAGGGTTTCGGGGGTTGTGACTCTATAACCACTGCATCAGGAATCACGATATCACGATATGCGATATCCCGACAACCAACAGGATAGAGTTGGGCCACAAGGGTCAGTGGGAGATAGGTGGCACGAGTCATTGGTGTTTCACGGTGAGAAGTGCCAATGCATTGACATCAGGATTCCCGATCCTGCGAACTCCGAAGTGTCGATGGAGTGAAGGGACCGTTGAAAATTCAACCCGTGAGCGCATCAGAGGTTTGGCGTATCGGGGTTCGGGAGTCGGTAATGTAAGTTGCTTGACATCACGAGTGGTGAAATCATGATAGAAGAAGTCTCGATAGGAGGAAGAAAAGGTCAGCGTTGACTATTGTCGAGGTTCGGGGTTTTGAGAATCCAATTCTTGACCATTAACCTCGCGATACCACGAAGTCTGATCTCCCGATTGTAACAAGGGGATTGAGCGAGAGTTCTGTGGGTGCAGATTTCCCGACAGTGAAATAGAGGAAAATTAACGTTCTTCGGGCCGTGAGGAAGAGAAGATCCTATGAGCGGATTTGTGCTTGCTAGTGCGCGGTCTACGTCAGGTTTGGTATCAGAGCACAGAGAGATTATTTTCTTTTTGAAGAAGAGAAGAGAATTCACCATGCCGCCCAGGAGAAGGGACGTGCAATCACCCGATCCAGAGGATAGGAAAATGGCGAGGAGAAGAGGCAGGCAGATGATTGATCTAGTCATGGAGAGACATATGCGTGATCTAGGAGCTAGACTCGAAGACATGGAGACAACACAAAGATGAACAGCCAGTGCAGGGGATCTTAGTGATTCCGAAAGCGAAGTTGAGGCTGAACGAGAAGAGAAAGTTGCAGATGAAGATGCATCAAATGAGCATTTAATCAGAGCTATTGACAAGATGGGTGCAAGGGAAAAGATGCACATTCCAGTTTATGAGGTAAACTTGGATGCAAAAGAGCTTCTAGACTGGATTAGAGATCTGGACACATACTTTGACTATGAATATGTCGAAGAAGAGAAGAAAGTCAAGCATGATATCACAAGATTGAAAGGACATGCAGCCTTGTGGTGGGATGAACTAGAAGTTGACAGACGCTACAAGGGCAAGCATAAGATCAAGAGCTGGGACAGAATGATCACGAAGATGAAGGAAAAATTCATCCCGAGGGATTATCAAATTACTCTGTTCAGGAGAATGCAGAACCTGAGGCAGAAGCTGATGACAGTGAAAGAATACACTGAGGAATTCTACAAACTGAACATCAAAGCAGGTCATCGAGAGAGCGATGATGAAAAAGTTGTCAGATATATGAATGGCTTGAGATATGATATCCAGGATGAGATGAGCCTAGTAACCATCCGAACGGTGGAAGATGCTTATCAAGTGGCTCTGAAAGATGAAGAGAAGTTGAGCCAAAAGCAGAGTTAGAGGGGCAGAGGCAGGAGTCATCCCAGAGGCAAGTCAGTTGCCCAGGATAAATATCAGAAGCCCAAAGAGGAATGGAAGAAACCTCAAGCTAGAACTGAGAGAGGTGGAACCTCACAGCGAGGGCCATATGCTGAACAGAGAGGGAAGCATAATGAGCAGAGAGGAGATTATGCTGACAACAACACTTTTCCTCGTACTAGAGGTAGAGGAAGAGGAAGAGGTGGAGTAATCACATGCTTCACATGTGGAAAGAATGGGCACAAGACTTATGTGTCCCGAGAAAAAGAAAGAGGTTGGAGAGACTCACATCGCCAAGGCACAAAGGTGAGGTGTGGAGGCAGAAGATGTTGAAGGAGGATAATTGATGATGATGAAAAAAGTCCTTTTGACACTTGAGAAGGAGGTGGAAAGTTCAGTCCAAAGGACCAGACCTTTTAGGACTGCTTGCAAGACCAAGGAGAGGGTATGAAAGGTCATTGTAGATAGTGGTAGCACAGATAATCTCATATCTACAAAGATGGTAGAAAAGTTGGAGTTGGAGACGACTGATTATCCAAGTCCATATAAAGTTTTGTGGCTACAGAAAGGACACCAGGTAACTGTCACTAAACAATGTTTAGTTGAATTCAAGATAGGAGGATATAATGATAAAATCTTGTGTGATGTCATTCCTATGGATGTATATCATTTATTTCTATGTAGACCATGGAAATATGACATAAATGTGATTCATGATGGGAGAATGAACACATACACCCTGGAGAAGAATGGGAGGACACACATGTTGCTTCCGATTAAGGATAAGGAGGTAAAGCCGAAAGTAAGCAACATTGTACTTCTCATGAGTGGGAAGGAACTTCTTACAAAGGTTAAGAAGAAGGAGGATCCACAGTTCATTGTGGTCAGAAAATCGAGGATTGTTCTGACTAGCACAAGAGTGGATGATTTGCCAGAGGAGGTTCAGGAACTACTGGAAGAGTTCACTGACATCGTAGTGGACGAATTACCTGGTTCGCTACCACCAATCAGAAGTGTGAGTCATCACATTGATCTCATACCAGGAGCTAGTTTTCCAAACAAAGTTGCGTACAAACTGTCGCCGTAGGAGAATGAATAAGTTAAAAGGCAAGTCCAAGACTTGTTGGACAAAGGATTAGTTAGGGAAATCTTGAGTCCATGTGTTGTTCCAACAGTACTCAGTCCAAAGAAAGATGGAGGCTGGAGGATGTGTACTGACTCAAGGGCGATTAACAAGATAACCATCAGGTACAGATTTCCATTGCCAAGGATGGATGATATGATGGATTGCTTGAGTGGAGCAGGGTATTTTTCAAAGATAGATTTGAAAAGCGGTTATCATTAGATTCACATGAGAGAGGGTGATGAATGGAAGACAGCGTTCAAAAAAAATGAGGGTTTGTATGAATGGCTTGTTATGATGTTTAGCTTAACAAATGTGCCAAGTACCTTCATGAGGTTGATGAACGAAGTCCTGAGGGAGTTCATCGGAAAAATTTTCATTGTGTATTTGGATGACATACCGATCTACAGTAAAATAGCAGCGGAGCATCTGAAGCATTTGGCTACAGTGATGCAGAAATTACAAAAGGAGAAGTTGTTGATAAACATGAAGAAATCCTCATTGATGAAGACAGAGCTCATTTACTTGGGGTTTGTTATTTCGGTGAATAAGTTGAGGATGGATCCAAATAAGGTGGAAGTGATCAATAATTGGCCATCATCGAGAAATATTTTCGAGGTGAGAAGTTTTCACGGATTGGCTACTTTCTACCGAAAGTTCATCAGGAATTTCATTGGAATTAGCGCAGCAATGATGGACACAGTGAATAAAAGACACAAATATTTTCACTAGACTGATGAGGCTGAGAAGAGCTTCAAATTGTTGAAAAGGAAGATTACGGAACAACCAGTTTTGGTGTTGCCATATTTCCAGAAGACATTTCAGGTGAAATGCGATGCAAGCGGATTTGCGATAGGGGCAGTCTTGAGTCACGAAGATAGGTCGGTCGCATATTTCAGCGAGAAGCTGAATGAAGCGAAATTGAAGTACTCCACTTATGATAAGGAGTTCTATGCTATCATACAGGCATTAAAGAAATGGAGGCATTACTTGATACCCAAGGAGTTTGTTTTATATAGTGACAATCATGTGTTGCAGTTTGTGACTCAGCGGGAGAAGTTGAATTAGAAACATGCCAAATGGGTTGAGTATATGCAGAATTTCACATTTGTGATAAAACATATTTTTGGTACTGCTAACAAAGTTGTTGATGCTTTCAGCAGGAAGTGTTTGTTGTTGCAGGAGTTCCGAGTCAAAACGATGGGTTTTGATGATCTCAGGGACATGTACGTCGAAGATCAAGATTTCAAGGAGGCGTATGAAGCAGCTGAGAATCTAGTTCTCAAGGATAGAAGATAGTGGGCCGAATACATGATCCAAGAAGGATTGTTGTTTAAGGGAAATCAACTATGTATTATGAATTGCTCCACGAGGGAGAAATTATTGAAGGAGAAACATAGTGAAGGATTGGTCGGACACTTCGGTCATGACAAAACATTTGCAAAGATGAGCGAATCATACTTTTGGCTAGAAATGCGATCATAGGTCAAGAGATTTGTAGACAGATGTAGAATTTGCTAGCATTCAAAGGGAAGAAAGCAGAATGCAGGATTCTATCAACCATTCCCCATACTAGAGAGGCCATGGGATGCGACTAGCATGGATTTTGTATTGGGGTTTCCAAGAACACAAAGAGGTGTTGATTCAATCTTTATGGTGGTGGATAGATTTTCTAAAATGGCACACTTCATTCCATGTCAGAAGACCAGCAATGCAACTCACATTGCGAATCTATTTTTCAAAGAGGTCATTCGACTTCATGGGTTGCCGAGGAGCATAGTTTCGAATAGAGATACGGAATTCATGGGGCATTTTTGGAGGACCTTATGGAAGAAGATGGGAACTAACTTGGCATTTAGTTCATCTTATCATCCTCAGACGGATGGACAAACAGAGGTGGTCAACAGAAGTTTGGGAGACTTGCTGAGAAGCTTGATGACAGAGCACCACAACTAGTGGGACCAGATATTACCACAGGTAGAATTTGCATATAATGATTCTGTGAATCGAAGCATAGGCCAAAGTCCATTTCAAGTTGTATATGGAATGCAGCCAAGAGGGATTTCTGAACTAAGATATTCAGAACAGACTGCAAGTAGGAGCACTAGTGTAGAAGAATTCACAGAGGCGATGAAGGAACTTCACAGCCAGGTGAAGCAGCGATTGCAAAACTCAAGTCAGGAGTATAAGCACAGAGCAGATCAACACAGAAGAAAA
Source organism: Picea sitchensis (assembly GCA_010110895.2). NCBI lineage: Eukaryota > Viridiplantae > Streptophyta > Pinopsida > Pinales > Pinaceae > Picea > Picea sitchensis. The sequence goes on from SNQJ01S0109779.1 coordinate 50,623, forward strand.
CTTCATTTTGAGGTTGGTGATCTGGTTCTGGAACATATGAGAAAAGAAAGGTTCCCGAGAGGAACATACAATAAATTTAAAATGAAGAAAATCGGGCCATGTAGGGTCTTGAAGAAGTTCATGGAAAATCCTTATGAGATTGAATTACCCGATGGGATTAGAATTTCTCCGATATTCAATATATCAGATTTGTACTCATATAAAGCTAGAGAAACAGAGACTCGAACTGAGTAACCAGAGATCCAGTGGACAAAACAGATGCCAGTTGCAGAAGAACCGCAGATAGAGTGCATACTGGATAAGAGAATTGGTAAGAAGACCAGGAGGAAAGAATACTTTGAGTATCTGTTCAAGTGGGAAAACCATCCATTTGAAGATGCTACCTAGGAGACTAAGGTAGAGATACATAAGCATGGATAGGTCGTGCAGGAGCTCATGGACCGGGGCCCATAAATGTTTTCAATCCAAGGAGTATGATGCAGGAGCATCGCCAACTCATCAAGCAAACCAGCACAAATTTTGAAATTACTTCGGATTTGATGTGCGAACATTAATGTGGAAATTTAATGAAGAACACTTGTAAATGTAAATGGACCTTGAGTGGATTGCTCTCATCCTTTGTAGGTAGGATGCATTTAAAGTAGTTAATGAAAAGTAGATAGAATTTAATTCTAGACTAGACAGTTGTAGAGTGCAAGAGGGAAACAGGATATAGACACCCTCATTGTGCATTTGTATATTTATTGAAAGCAGAGGAAGAAGAGAAAGAGAAACTAGAGAGATGTGTAAGAACACCCATGTACAGATATTTGGATTAATAGAAAGCTTTGATTCAAATTCATGGTTTGTGTTGTTCTCTGTGTATTGATGTTGTTCTCATGAATGTTTGCTTTCCTGTTATACATTTTCTTTGATATGCTGTGTATATGATTTCATGTTCTAAGTGAAGTCTGAAAGGGAAAGGGAAATGAGTTTCAATTGTTTCTCTATATGAACCAAGGATTCCTGCAAGGAGTGCAGCTAAAGTGTCCGCAAGGAGTGCATTGACAGAGGGTCAGATAGGTAGCATTTGTTCTCATTAATTCTGAAGTGCAGTTGAGCATAAGAGTCGTGCAAGGAGTGCGCAGGCTGAGTGAAGTTCAGGGTTGCGAACCTGAGGGAAGTGTTTTAATACTTCTTCTACAGGTGTGCGTAGAGTCGAGGGACTCCAACACTCAGATGTGGTTGAAGGTTTTCCGAAAGGAGTACGTGCGAGAGGTTTTCTGAAGGACTTGAAAGTCATGGAAAAGCTCAGGAAGGGTAAGGCCTTCAAATATATTGAAGGGAAGCATAGGGAGTTTGTGTCGTGATTGTTTAGAAAGGTGCTGCAAGTTTGCATGCAGGTGAATGGGTCCTGTGGAAGAACACTTAGTCATTTCACAGATTCCATCAGGAAGGATGGACGGTCGGTTTTCTCCGAGGAGGATTCATGACATCCCATGAGCCATTAGATCTTACAAAGGTGCAAGGGAGATACGATGATGTATTCTCATAGGTCTCAAAGCTTAGGGAGGGTAGAGGCATTGATCAGAGCCATAAGGGCCGTAGGATCTACATGTGAGATCGCATATCGGGGTTTCAGGGGTTGTGACTCCATAACCACTACATCAGGAATTGCGATATCACGATACGCGATATCCCGACAGCCAACAGGATAGATTTGGGCCACAAGGGTCAGTGTGAGATAGGTGGCATGAGTCATCGGGGTTTCACGGCGAGAAGTGCCGATGCATTGACATCAGGATTCACGATCTCGTGAACTCCGAAGTGCCGATGGAGTGAAGGGACCATTGAAAAGTCAACCTGCGAGCGCATCATAGGTTCAATTTATTGGGGTTCAGGAGTTGGTAAAGTAAGTTGCTTGACATCACGAGTGGAGAAATAGCGATAGAAGAAGTCCTGATAGGAGGAAGAAAAGGTCAGCGTTGACTATTGTTGGGGTTCAGGGTTTTGAGAATCCAACGCTCAACCATTAACATCGTGATACCGTGAAGTCTGATCTCCCAATTGTAAAAAGGGGATCGAGCGAGAGTTTTGTGGGTGCATATTTCCCGACAGGGAAATAGAGGAACATTAATGTTCTTCGGGTCGCGAGGAAGAGAAGATCCTGTGAGCGGATTCATGCTTGCAAGCGCATGGTCTGCGTTAGAGATCAGGTTGATATTCCCTTTGATCATCATGAGGAGGTGCAATAGAGAAGACTGCATAAGGAAATCCAACCAACGAAAAATATGGAAGAGATAATAGAGGAGATTAGAGAGTTGATGTTGAGATCAACACAAGAGACTGTCAATAGGAGAAAGATGAATAGAGGAAAGCCTACCAATGCAGGAGGGAAGCAACATTAGCAACAACATATCAGAGGAGCAGGTGGACAACTCCAAGGGAGAGTTTGGGATCTAGAGGGATTTCAACAGTAGAGCAGAGGAAGCCATGAATAGGAGATCATGATTTTCCTAGTAGTGGAGTATGGTGTAGGAGCATCCTTTCCACCTCAACAATGCGCCATCATTATAGCACTTCAAAGTGCATTCAAGAAGGGAGAGAGGCGCCAAACCTCTCATTTTTCCTTAAATTTAAAAATTCAATGCAATTAAATGTTGTAAGTATGAGTAGAGCCAATTCATGCCTTTGTATAGGTTGTAGTTAAGGTCATCTTTAATGGCTAGTTGTAGGTTGATATAGATATGATTCATACTAGATGTTTATTCAATGTAATCTTCCTCAATAGATAGGCATTTTGATGGTGATTAGACACCACTAGTGTAGTTTGGAGGGAAGACTTAGTGAGCCTCCTCTTGTATAAATATTTGTATTGTAAGCCCGGAAAGGGTTCTGGATGTTGAAAGTTGATAGAAAATCATTGTAGGCTGAGAGGAGAGATTCAAGACTCTGTTGCAGTCTGAGCTTACACATATTGTAATTGACATTCAAATTAATGCAAAGAGAGCAGTTTTTCATGCCTATGACTTTTCTATGTGTTTATGTGTGTTATGAATGACTGTTTTGTCTTCATTTATTTTGTAGATGTGTATGATAGGTTTCATCTATAGGAGGAAGATAGAATTCACTATCTATCTGAGAGTTGTTGAGTTGTTCTAGGTTCTTTAGGCCAAGTGCAAGGAGTGCACGACAGAGTGCTAAGAACTCTGTGAGCCAATGAAAGGAGTGCATATCTAAATTCTTCTTCGAGTTTAGAGATGAAAGTGTTAGGTGGGAACACTAGGATAAGTCACAAACTTAGAGAGGAGCCTCAAGGTTACTAAACACCTTAGAGGAGAAATTGTGCAGAGAAGGCGTAGAAGACAAAGTTGTTGAATACTTTGTAGAGCTCTTCTAGGTGTCCATTGAGCAAGTGCAAGGAGTGCATAAGAGAAATTTGTTTCAAGTTCAAGGAGAAGAGTGTCAAGGAGAAGACACCACAGAGTTGTTCAAAACTCTCTAAGTTCAACAAGGTGTTTTTTGAACACATGAAAAGAGTGCACAGAACCAACACCTTTTGAAGCATTGGAGAAGTTGAAGAAAACATAGTTGTTGAACACTCTTTTGGAGGGCTCTCTAAGTGTGAATTGAGCGGATGGAAGATATGCATCATTGAGCTTGAAATATTCAAGATTCAGGAGGAAGTCTCGTGCAAGACATGCATTGGGCCAACACTTAGATCAACTTTGAGGAGGTCTAAGGATTTCAGACAGACAAACAAAAGGAGTGCTCCAGAAGTAAAGTGGTTTTTGTTTAAAGGCTCAAGAGGAAGAGCGTAAGTGTCAGGAGGGAACTAGAAATATTCTAAGGAAGTAGAAGACTCGAGACCCCTTTAGAATTATGAGCAAGTTGAAAGCTCAGAATTGATAGTGCAAGGTGTGCACCAGAGACGAACTTTCTTCAAGTTTGAAATTTTAGGAGAGTGAGCGCAAGGCGTGCGCTGATGGAATTATTTAAAGTCCCAAATATCAGGAGGGATAGTGTTGCCAAAAGATAAGTTGAGACCCTAAGTAGTCAGGCTCACAGGAGAAGATTCAAAGGCTGAAACGTTTCAATACTTACAAATTCTTCCAATTTGGGAGAACACAAAATCTCAAGAAGGATACCAACAACAACCATTGGATCAAGCTACAGGAAGAGATCTGGGTCGTTGAATCCCATGTCAATACACCAAGAGGAGAACACAAAGGAAGAACAGATCCCAACCATTGGATCCGAGTACGAAGGACCAACATTCGTTAGATCCAAGTAAGTGCACGGTCTTTAAACTTGTTTTAGTGCACACAAGAGTGGACTCATGAAGTCTCAAAGTGGATTAGGACCATATATCATCTGGAGAGACATGTGGCAAAGAACTATGTTCTTCAGAGGAAAGCGACGGTGGAGTGTGTAGAACTCTCGAAGCTCAAAGTAGCTAAGTCCATCACATTCATCGATCTGAGAAGGAAATGCGTTAACAGATCATGGAATTCAGGGAAAATATAAGGAGGAAGGTGGAGCCATTGACCAAGAGTCATCTGAAGCTCCAGAGGGAATAAGTAAATATTGGGTGTTCATTGTTTACAAATGTGGTGCCAGATATGTCACTTTGGTGATAGAGAACTTCGAAGGAAACTGAAGAGTAAAGTCTCGAATGCCAAGATTTCCAAAGTATGATGTCTGTAGGAGTCATTGATAGACAAAGGGACACGTGGAGAGTGGAGAGTCACTTCGAAGAATTCTCACTCTGGGGGAAGTGAGGAATGAAGGCACGAGAACTCTGGAAGGCTGAAGCATTAGAGTTTATTTACGTCATCCATCTGGACACGACATGTGGAAAAATATCTACCACATTGTAGGATTGACACTCTGTAAGAAATATGAGAAAAGGGGTGTTGATTGATAGTCACATGAAGTGGAATCAAACGACAATATCGACCGTTGATCAAGCTGATAACATGGCACTCGATCCATAGCTTCAGGTAGAAAGCACTTCCGGGGAAAAAGATGTTGAAATGTTTGGAACTCCCATAGATGAAGTTTTGAAGTAGATCATAGTTGTTGGTTGTCATAGGAGCGTGGATCGTAGATCTGGTCTATATGATTTCGTTGATTTGGAGTTTGGGGAAAAAGGAAGCAGGTGCATTCAAAATCGACGAAGCCTGAAGTCGTGAAGGGGGCTAGCCAGAGATTATATCTTTAGGTCATATGATGGAAGGTCCTAGCAGAAGGAGCTCATTCCTATTAAATTTTATTTTCTTAAAAAGGTGACAGGGACTTAGCAGGAGCCCGTGGGTTTCATAGGACAAGCATTTGGAAGAAATGGTCGGTGGAAAATGTTTTGTGGGTCTAGAAGAGACCCAAAGAGTCAATCTGATTACCTGTTTCGAACGATCCTAGACCAGGAGGTCGAGAAGCCCCAAGGAGAGAAGGGGGGTATACATCATTAAGAACATTTGTTTCCTCCTACAATATACCTCTATTGCACAATAATTTAAGAAGGTGTACATACCCTACATTAACATGTTCCTAACCATTTAAGGTTCTCTATATATAAATAAATATTATTATGGTTTACTTATTTTTTTTTATACTATGCCCCTTCCACAAGCAAGCACGTTGGATCTTATTAATTATTAATATTACTTACTTCAATTTATGAACCTCATTGAACATAACCCTTCATCTCACGACACTTTTCAATTGAGCCTTATTAATATTACTTAATTATATTTATGTTTTTGTTCATATATATCATGTTTACTTGAAGTTAGTTATATATCTTATTTTATGATGATGATGGTGTACTTTTAACATTCTTTAATCAACAACTTGATTTGTAAAAATTTAAGATATTAAAATAAGAAAATAATTTGCTTTTTAGTGTGTATATTCA
>SNQJ01S0109780.1:0-28845 GCA_010110895.2 Picea sitchensis
TTTTTAATGTTGAGTTTCCTTTTAGGCAAACCCTGAACTCCAAGGGTTGGTTGGGTACTGTGGGTTTCAGTCAGTTTTTCAACTTTCCCTTTTTAGCTTACCAGTCGTCTACTAGATCTTTGTCGATCCTTTCTTCGATTGGGCGTGAGGATGTCCTAGGTAACCAGTTTGCAGGTCCTTTGAGTCAGTTTTCTAAACCTTGCATTTTTCATGACCCTTTCTTGAAGTGGATTGAGTACTTTCCTCAAAGATGGACTTGGCAGGATTTTGTCCCTCCCACCCGCCTCCATGATTTAGATTCTAAGATTCCCGATAATGTGATATATATTCTAACTCATGACATTTTTGTGCTTGATTTATCACTGTTTTGGTTTATGATCAAGCACAAAGGCAGGTATCGAGGAACATTGTTGGGTTGGCTTCACTAGTTGTTTGACTACACCAACATGTAGCCAACAGGTAAGTATAGGTAAGTGTTTCACTTTCTATTTGCATTTATGATTACTTTATATGTATATATGTTATATTCTATGGGTTGGAAATACCACCACACCTTTGTTGCTAATATTTCTTTTCATGTGTGAGCAGGTCTACAGGTTTATGCCAGAGATGTTGAGGTTCTCATGTGCTCTACGGTGAGCACATGTCCCTGAGTTGGAGCCAGATGTTATCCCCGATTTCTAGGGATAGCTAGGAGATCATGTCTTGAGGCCCACAGGTCCTAGACATGGAGTATCGAGAGAAGGATTGACCTGAGCATGGCCCTGGAAGGCCCATCCTTATTCTTCCTCTTCGCTAGACTTGTCTTGTTAGTAGCAACAGCTTCCATCACCATCAACTTGGACTTGCATCAGATAAGACTCTTGCTCCATGAGGTAATTGGTCCAAGGTATCATGTTATGTGTCATGTTTGATCGTTATAACTTTCTTATATATGCATTAGGTTCCCTACATTTCTGATAACTGCTTGGATCTTACACTAGTCCACTTGACCATTGTTGGGGGGATTAATGGGGCGCCCTAGCAAGCTTGTATTTATGGGTTTTGGTTAGCCACCAGGGGGGATTTGCAGAGCCATCGTCTGCTCCCACCATTCTATCACTTTACATCTTATCTCCCATACATCCATCCCATTTCCCTAGTCCAGCCATTAGGATGACCCTTGAGGGTTACACTTTGTCTTGTGGGAAGAAGGGGCTAAAGGCCCAAGGTGTAAAAGCAGCTGGTAAAAGATAAAATCCATAGGAAATAAAACCTAGAGATGCTTTTCCCAGGGATCCCTGAGAAGGCAATAAAAGGCCTCTCGATAAGAAACAAAAGGGACCCTAAGAAAAATAATAAAAAAAGACCTAACCAAGAGTATGGGAGGTCTCATCACGAGCCAGCCTATTATGTTCATAGGTATCAAGCAGTATGACATTTCCATCATCTAGTCACCACGCCAGGGCAATGACCTTTCGTTGCATGGCCAAGGGAAAGGGGGTCTCATCACGAGCCAGGGAAGAGACAGAGCAATGTTTTGATGAGTCATTGCACGAGAAGAAAGAAGGGCGTTCCACCCAGGACACTTTGGTAGAGCCCGGCCTAGGGGGAATCACCCACTGCAGATGAAACGTTTGACTTTTATGGATAGGATGTCACTTAAGAGAGTTGGACATTGTCTGAGAGAATGTGGCGGTGTGCTGAGGTCATTTGGCACGTGTGGTAGCTTGGAGGAGCCCTAAAGGGGCCAACGTTTGGTTTTCTGGATGTTGTGCTTGCCCAAAAAGGGCCAACATCTCCCTCAGAAGGGCTTGACGTCCCTCTTTTAGCTCATTTTATGACATTTTTCTGGCAATTAATGTAAAAACAGTGTAAACTTTAAAGTCATCCTTGTCGGTTGTTTTAATGACCTAAAATTTAATTCAAAGGTCATGGATTGATATAAATAGAAGATATTTTTCCTCATTTTGAAGGACGGAACTCACTCTCTTGTGAGAGATCAAATTTTAGTCTTTGTCTTGGCATTTTTGGTCTTGAAAGTAAGACACAACTCTTATTGGAGGATTCTTCTTGGCATGTATGGTGTTTCTCTCATTGGAAGGTTTACAACTAGGGTTTGATGAGCATTCTTCATGATTTGTAAGTGAATTTTTCATGCAAAACTTCTTAAATGAATGGTTGTAGGTTTAATCTCTTACATTTTCTATAATATTGCTATTATATTGCTTAATCTTGAAACCCTAGGTAGCAAGCACACAACTAGGTCCTTGCTATATGTCCCCATGCTTGAGAAACTTGTTTTAGCCATTGATTAAGGAAGATATAGCCTAGTCATTGCTACACTTATCTCTCTTTTTCTGAGTTAGCATTTAAGTATAGGTTGAATAGAGGAGATGTCCTAGGCCTAGTTAATTCTACACCTAGGGTTTTAACCTTCTAGGGTTTGAAGAGCCTTGCCCCTGCAACACTTTTCTCCCTTAGACTTATACTTTAAAGCTAGTCGTTTTGCCAAGAGTATTTAAAGAAAGAGGAAGGAGCATGAGGCCTTGCTTAAGCAACACCGAAATGAGCCTCCTTCCCTTAGGGTTTTGATTCTAGGGCCTTGCCATTGCATCACCATAGAACCCAACCTTCTAGTCTTTAAATTTTGATCCTCCTGAGATCTTGCTCTTACTTTTGACTCCATATTACCCTAAGGCACTGGTATTCTCTCCAACGTTGATCTTGTTCATCTTTCAAACTTTCAAACTTTGAAACCCTAACTAACCCTAGTGCACTAACCAGGGGTAACGTCATACTTGATGCAGCCAGCCCTCTAACCCTGCAATTAATGATGACATCATGCCTAATTTGAACTATAGTTGATAGAAAACATTGTTGGCTTGGTCATCTTATGATGGACATTGATAAATTGATGATATTCATTGACTAATTAGCAAAACATTGACCTTATTTGTCTATTATACTAGCCCTAAAGGAATCTGACGACATCTATAGGATATTGACGCAACAACCTCTTGTATATGAGCAATTAATGATAATTAGTGCATTGATTTAATTCAAGGATTGATCACTTTTATTAGATGCTATATCATTCTAGTATTTATTGACAAGTAATATTATATTGCCATTGTCATTATTGCAAACATTGACTTCATCAATATTTACTGCTATATATGCTCATACACATTAAATTTTGATAGTCATTGATTTATGAAATATTAACCACTATTGCATGTACTAGTTTCTTTGTTGTCTTGTCTCGCGAGCAAGTGCCTTTTCTGTGGTTACTCTTTACTTGACTATCTTCTGGGCAGTAATCTGTGAAGGGGAAACTTGCCTTAATCCTCTGATCCTTTTCCTTTCAAACCCCAGATTGCCAGGGACGTCTCCCTTGGGCTTAGCCACCCTAAATAGAAAGAGCCCCCCATTGAGGTGACATTGGGTGGGGTGGTTCTTGTTACGCCAGTTTGACCCTTATCCTATAGCCTTTTTAACCTAAACTACAAACTGCGCAATAACATACCATAACATCAAAACCATAAGCCTTAACCCTTATTTCTCATACTATAGTTGTTTTTTTACTCTGTAAACTGACCTGCAGCTTCTTCAGACCTTCAACAACTTGGTACCAGCATGCTATCTCAATTCTACAAGTGCCTCGCTAGTCAAACACTAGATGACCCGTGAGGATGCTTCGCTTGACAAATATAGTGCAACCTGTGAGGATATTAGTAATTAGGGTTTTTCAAAAACCCTTGCCTTCTGCAGCTCTGAAACTCTCTCACTTTCTTCATTGTCTCATGCTTCCCATCGTATTCACCAAAAGACCAAAATAGACAATAACAAAATCACTACACCATAACAATTCACTAGATATATATTCAATGTAAGTGTGTGTGTGTGCTTGTGAATGACTCCTTGAGGGGTATTTATAATTTTTCTAGGTAACTTCTTCCCTTAATCTAAGGCTTCTAGAGATCACTTGTTACAACCACTTTACCTCTTTAACTAATTGACATGTAACTGACTAGGGCTTCTTAACCCTTCCTTGGGGCTTCCAACTTCACAAGGCCATATCTCCCTAACCGTGAGGAACCACGTGGCGTTCCACATATCACTGAAAATGACATGACGTGTACTATTCATCTATGATAGTCTTACCTACAATTTCAATGTACTTCATGTCGTTATTCCTCAAACAACTTTGGGTCCCATAACCACACCTCTGGGGATGCATGTAGACTACATCAAATGTACCCAACTCATCATCAATATCGATCATACAAATGATAACCAATTGTCCAATGATCTCGTCCACATCTCTGGGGCCTCTGGACTTCTCCAAGGGTTGACATCAATCTCTAAGGACTGACATCAATCTCCAAGATCACTATCCAAGGGTTGACATCAATGACAACCAACTGTCCAAACCAATTGTCCAACAATGTAAGGTGCATATTAAAGATGAATATTGAGGTCTTTTGGTAAGTGACTCTTCTCTGCTCACCCGATATTGCTTTTTGCTTCTTGTTTTGTTTAGGTTTGATTCCCTTACGATTCACAATCTCTGTTTTACAATTTTATCATCCAATATTTTACCCACCATTTTCTTTTTCATAAGCTCTTGAAACATACGTTCAGTCAATGGTCCACAATGTGTATGTAATATCCCTCAGCCAAACCTAAATGCAAATGTAATCCAAGTATATTTAAGCTGGTAAGTTGTTTTAGACATCATTTTGTAATGCACCTTTCATGGCATAGTGTGTGCATGCACTGAGCAGTAAAATAATGTAAGATGCACATTTCTGGATACCATGCACAGTAACTAAAGTGTGTGCAACTTGGAAGTCAGCGAATACTGCGCGTAGTAATTAAAGTGCGCGCAATAGTAAGTTTAGCGAACCTTTGTGTATATAATATGTGTATAGGCTGGTGAGCCAGTATTATAAGCTGGGAAGCTTATGTTTTGGAATTAGGCCAGAGCGCCTAGATGTTAAAAGGCCAGTGCGCCAATTTTGTATATGTCTCATGATTAATATAAAATACATCGTTGCGCACAGACCGACCACAATAAAAGAGAAGGGGGACTAGACTCCACCAGTTGGGAAAAGGGAGGGCCAAAAGTTAAGGAAAGTGTTAAGCAAGAGAGCTTAAGCCAAAAAGGAATATTATATTGATATTTCTTAGAACTAATTACTTTATCCTAAGTTCTAAAGTTTGGGACAAGTGTACCAAAGTAACTTCCAATATGACAAGTGTCAAGTCAAGGACATGCATACCTATTGTCAGGACTTAGTTCCTTGGGGGGGATCTTCCATTATTCATCCGACACGCTCGCTCATTAGGAAAACCATCACCTCTCCCATGATTCCATGACCATTCCTTCGCAAATTCATCGAGCTATATCTCATATCTTCCTATCCCTGTACTGGAACCTGTTCCTTAGCCATTCTTCCTATTGATGCGTCTACTAACTTGGAAGTGGGATTGAAGAGGTAGGTTGTCAGGCCCGTGAGCGATTCTCTGAGTGGGAGAATTGTTGGGAATCGATTTCCTGAAGGTGCTAAACTACAACTACAGTGCTCTGAGACTTCCAGTCTGGCCTATTGTTGAAGCCCTAGAAGGGGAGTGGGGCAGCCGAAGGACTGTTGAGTAGAGAAGGGGCACACTTCCTTGGGTGGGACAGGCATGTGGGGAATGAGAGGTTGTAGGCTATCGGTTGAGTGAGCACCTAAGATGGAGTCTTTCATTTTGACTGTGAACCCTTAGCCTAGTTAGGAATCCCTTTTCCAGATGGAGTTTAGTCCCAGCTCGGGGGTGACTTACTGTTGAGAGTGATGAACAATGCATTCTAAGGCTAGGAGGTTCGTAGACGGTCTGCACGCAGTTGGTGACACTCTTACCAAGATAAGTACCGGTTGTGTGATGAATTATATACCGCATTGTAATTTACGTGTTATTTTATAGGTTTATTACATGTGTAATTATAACCTTCCATAGATTCAAAAGGGTATTTGCATGTATATGTTACATGTTCGTGTTTGTTGTAATTCAGTATGAAATCGTATATTTACAGAATGCAATTGTTTGTTTATGTTTATATGTGAAGCTTCCACTAGAGCATTGTATGTATAGGTATAATTCCATGCCATTCATCATATATATATATTCCTATGGGTAAATGTATGTATTTGAAAGGAAAAATTTATGTGACATACTTCGTTTGAATACTGGGGTTGTTACAAGATGATTTCAGAACTAATTTAAGTGTCTGAGTAGTGGCATTTCCCGGTCTATGGGTGGCCGGGGTGTGTTATAGTATGGTATCAGAGCAACAGTTTCGACATTGAGCCTGAATGGACCAAACGAATCGAATGGAGGTGATATTACAGTATGGTATCAGAATATTAATTCCGACGTGGTCAAATTTTTCAAGTCACAAAGTGTTCATGGAAAATTTTGGTACCATGCGGAAAATATTTGTGTGCATGTGCGCGCAGTAAAATTGTGGCACCGCGTGAAAGAATATTGTGTGGGGATGCACTCGCTAAATTTAGCATTGTGTGGTGTGCATACACATAGTAAGGGTACACGTGGTGTGCGCAGTATTGTAAAGTGTAGAGGAGTTTGGTTGGTGCGCCCACAGTAGGAGTATAAGTTGCATCGCTACAGTGTAGTTAAGAGTACGCACAGGCGATTGTGCGCGGTAGCGACAGAGTATTCAATGGAGCATATAGACTAGTGTGTGCGGTAGGGCATATTGAAATTTGGCTCGGAAGTAATGCATAGAGCGAAATGCATATGGAATATCCATGTGTGATACAGAAACAGTGCACAGTGGATATTGGCGCATGATGCGAAAGTAGTGCATGCAAGATATTGGCACGACGAAGAGGAAATGTATAGTGATACAGGTGCGCGGAAGCACGATTTACCTTATGGAGTCACTGTGCATGATAAACAAGGGTATACAGGTTGAATTTTATGCGCACAAAGTTTTCTAAAAGGCTAATTAAGACGACAAGTCTAAGTTTAATAGAAAATTCACATGGTATTCGAAGAAAAAGGAATACACAACTGCATCAGAGTATTATTTAAAATGAATCAAGCAAGTGAGATGAATTCTAAGTTTTATACTTCTCCGATTTAGACAGATGAAAGTGAAATATAAGCTTACAAGAAACACATAATATGAAAGGAAAAACGATTCATATCTCCATCAGTTAGAATCTTGTCATAAGCAGTACAAAACCCGCTTCTACACTTATATATTCATTTAAAATCCAAAAGTTACAAAGGGGATGATTCAAAATAAGTAGTTTCCCTATTTTAAAGGACTGTACAAGAGCAGGTCTATCATCTTCGGAGTCCCTTACCACTGCTCCATCTGTCCAAAAAAATTCTAAAATATACTCAAGTTCATTTGAGGGTTCATTTCAGTTTAACGAGCTCCTCCTTTAAAGAAACTAACCAGACCGGTTGATTCTCGCCAACACTTTCAGCCGTTTCAACGATGGATTCTGTCTTCTGGCACTTGCTATGTTTCTTCTTATCAGTTGTCCTATTAATGACTAGATCTCTCATAATTGGATTTAACTGGATTTCGAATCTCGAGTCTGTAATAGGTACTGTGTGAAATTTAGTCGCTAGTATCTGCGCGACTACCTTTTCCTTTGTACGCACAGGAAAATTTAGCATGTTGCCTAAATAACTAGTCTCATTGGATCTAGCTGGGTCCATGTACCTCGGTTTTGTGGACACCGAAATACTTTTGCAAAGATAAGAAGGTCGAACCAGTTTGGAGACTACTCCATTGATGAATAAGATGATGCTTCCATACCTGAGAGTTGGTAGTTATAGAGTCTCAATCATCAATCACTGACAGACTTGTGCACAAGTACGATGGGTTGCCATGCTCGGCTAATCCATTTCAAATGATTAAGATTTTGAGTCCATTATATGGCAGCGTTCACCTAACTTCATACAGCTGTGAAGTATCGAGCGAGTGAGACGGGATGATCTAATTAACCGTCACCTGTCCCACGAATGGTGGATTTGACATGTTGGATCTTGTGTCATCGGAATTTTGGAAAAAGTGGTTTCAGCAAACCACCTTACGCCCAATGTATCTCTGCGCGATGATGTATTTCTTGCTAAGTTCTCAAAACTTGGGCCTTATCTAAGAAATTGTCATGGTGATAACACCAGGAAATCAGAAAAGATAATTCTGATGTAATTATTGAGCCAAAATAGTTCATATTTCCATGGATTGTTGATTTATTTAGCCTAATAAGTTTTGATGGCTACACGTTTTGCAGAATTAACAACAACTAGATCAGATTAGATCAGTACAAAGACCATAGGAATGGATGAGGCACAGGAGAATTACAGTCAGCAGGATGAGGGCAGAGGGATGGATGTCCATTTGGGCATTGAAGGAACAAACTCCAATGGGCATGGAGATGAAAGAATTCAAAACGTGAATTTGGCAAAGACCATTAAAAAATTTCAAAGGGATGTCCAAATCCATAAGGCTAATAATGAAAGGTTTATGAAAGCCAAGGAGAAGTAGGATGACTTCAATATGAAGTTATTGGAGGGTTTGAACATAATAGAAAAGAAATTGGATAAGGAGAGTGGCTCAAGCAAATATGGAAGTCACAAGCCTTTGGATGAGAAAAGAATAGAAGACACCTTCATCACTCCCCGAAGCACTCCAATAAGAGGGTAGGTGGTAGCCCAAGTCCATCCCCTGTCAGAAGGCATAAGAGGTCTGGGGTGGATGAGCTACGAGGAGAAATGAACAAAATCAAACCTCCAACATTTGATGGTGAACACAGGAAAGATGAAGATGCAGAAACATGGTTGTTGGGCATGAGAAAGTATTTTCAATTGCATAATTATTCTTCTCATGCAAAGGGTAGAATTACCATCTATCAACTCAAGGGAAAGACATCCATGTGGTGGGATCAACTTGTGTAAGTGCATCAGATTAAAGAGAAAAGTGTTACTTGGAGAGAATTCAAGAAGTATGTTGAGAAGAAATACTTGACTAAGAGATACTATGACAAGAAAATGAAAGAGTTCTTTGAACTTAAACTCAGAAGCATGACTATAGATTAATATGAGAGAAGATTTCTAGAACTGCTGAAGTATGTCTCTTTCATCAAGTATGAGACAGTCAAAATTCAAAGGTACTTGAGTGGATTGCTAGCATTCATCAGTGATAAAATACAATATGATGATCCCAAGACCTTGGAAGAGACCATAAGGCATGTTAAATGCCTATATGATCAGCAGAAAGCAAGTCCAACTATCCACAAAGCTTGGGAAGACAAAAAGAAGTTCAAGGTGGATCAGAGAAAGAAAGGATTTAAACCATCATTCTTCAGAAATAGTCCACAGTGACAACAAACTCCTAGAGATCCCAGAGTGATTAACACAGGGAGTCAAAGGCCAAGACAACCACCTATGCAATGTTGGGGTTGTAAAGGAGATCATAGATTCACAGATTGTCCTCACAAAGGTGAAAAAGGGAGAACCATTCACAATATACAGCAAGATGAAATAGTGGAGGACATGGGCAGAGATGTGCCAAGGATCTATGCAGCCCTGGATAACAAGAAAATAGAGTATCAGTCCCACATGATTGAAGTGGAAGGTATGATTAACAACCAAGCCATTACTATTTTAATTGATTCAAGAAATAGTCATAGTTATATAGATGTTGTTCTACTTATATGTTTAGTATAATGCACTCATTAATTATCAATCTGGGATTCGTAATCAACCGAGTTAAAACACACCAATAAGAAAGGTAATTCTAATGTCATGAGTATAGAACTATTCTAGATTATGTATGTTGGAAACAAAGCAAACTAGCAAATTGAAACATACTTTGGTTGTCTTTCATAGAGAGGCTATCTACTCCATTCTGGCACATGCAAGTATGAGATGGATTTATTTTGACAGATCAACTCTACTATCTGACCCAGAAAATTAACTATGCAATCACACTTCTGAAAGGGAAATCACACATCAATCATCAAGACATAGCATGGGTAGTTCAATAGTCAATATACTGAGTATGTTGTAGTTCACAATGTGTTGTTTTGAACTTCACTAGTTCTCCTTCAAATATGTCTGACTACTGCTGCCAAAATTCATGTCCATAAAACAAAATCAAATGCATAAAACCAGAAATAGAGCATATGCAAAACAGAGTAAGTAAAGATCTCTAAGCAATCATATAATTGAAATCCTAGTCTAAACTATACTGCTATCATCTAAAAGAATTAAATCTTCAGCTAATCTAACATTTACACTATTGCAATCAAATGTTAACACTAATCTACGAAGATGCTGACTTTTGTTGGGCGGTGGGACCTTGCCGCTTCAACAGGTCAGCGATTGGAGTCTATAGTAAGATTTCTTTCAATCCACACATTACTCTTACTCAAACTTCAAACATGAAATCAAACTATGCTAATAGCTCAACTCACATTCAATCATAGACGATCAAGACATGGAGATAAATGACGTCCTTCTATTAATCTTCAATCTAGAATATGTTCTACAATATGTAACGCTGCTTCACATGCTGTGTTATGCTAACTCTCTACTACCTCCACCATCCTTGCCATGACTATTTAAACAATCTTAGTTGTGAAACACAAGGACGTGAAATCTTAGCGGATCAGTCAATTGTCAATTTTAATTATTTGATTACATATTTTAAGCTTCATCCTCATGACACGAAGTGCATGAGGATGAGGCAATAACAAACTATCCTAACATAGCCTTGCTAAAACATTTATGATTCAATAAACATCCAACAATTGTCTTAGGAACGATCTGGAGCTAAACTTGGTACATTCAGCTTCCTGTATTGGTATCGGATCGTGACAAGTAGATGGTACCGGATCCGAACAGTGCACAAATGATTGGTACTAGATCATGATAGTATGCGACCGTTGGTACCGGATCGCAACAGGTGAGATTCAGTATCGGATCTGAATAGAAGGTGTGCTTGGTACCGGATTCGGACAGTGGAAATCTGGCGCATAAGTACCGAATAGCTGAGCTGGTACAGAAAGGATGGATTTACCTAGAGGTCAAAAGTTATACATGGAAAATTCAAGCATTAGTACATGAAACATATAATCTCCTAGCTAATAAACCACAAAAATGCATGAATGAAACATTTAATCTCCTAGCTAGTAAACCACAAAAATGCATGAATTAATTATACTTTACCTTATGACCGTATCAATGGCTAACAGTAGTGTTCTTTGTCATTTATCCAAGCTTAGGTAAGCCAAAAAGGTATATATGAGGAGTATAATAGGGTAGTGGGGATGTCAATTTAGAGGCTCAACATTCCCCCATGCCAAAACCATTGCATGTCCTCATGCAACTAAAACAAACCCAAATTTTTTCAAAATTTGAGACTCCATTCTTTACTTCTGTGGATCAATGATGTTGATGGTTGAGGCTTCTGCTTTCAGCTCCCTTTTTATGACCCTAATGTATTGTAAGAGTCTTAGTACCTTCTTGAGCTTATTATAAGTCTCTTCATGGTCATCTTGAAGTTTCTGGTTGGTTGCTTTCGATTGCTCATTTTCCTTTTTGATATACCTATCCAATAGTTGGTATTCCTTCACTTCTTGCTTGAGTTCCTAGTTTTGTTTTTGCAGCTCCCCAATCTTTTTCTTCATCTATTCTTTTTTTAAGGTCCTTGTTGACTCCATTGTTTCTGGCTAGATGTATTCTCTTTCCTCCACTTCCTCCCTCATCCCACATAAAGTAATAGTGACTTGTTCCTCGGTCAAACTAGGGATGTCATCCTAGACTGATAGGTCTTCAGAAGGAGAGGTAAGATCTATTGGATCTTCATGTGTATGAAGACTGACAACTACATTTACTTTCTTTTCCATGCTCCTTTTGGTTATTTTACAAGGGGGTACTGGATTAGGGGTGCTTACAGGCTTCCTTTTCTTCTTTTCCATTTGTGAAATGGTTACAAGGGATTGTTCTATAGACTATTCACTTTTATTTTTTGAACTATTCTTCCCTTTCCTTACAGTCTTTTGTCTAATGACCCTTCTCCTCAAGTGCTACTGTTGAAGTCTCCTCTACTAGTTTGGTTTAACCTTTTGATTCTTGACTTTTAAAAGTCTTATTGACTGTGGAAGAGGGCCCTGCTTGTTTACTAGATTTTTCATTTTGGCTCACTGTTATGGATGATGATGGAGTTGCCTTATCTTTCTTGCCCTTTTTCTTTTGAGGTTCCTTATTTTTCTCTAGAGTAAGTTGGGCTTCTTCTACAGGTTTGTTTTCTGTGGGAAGGTGTTGAGTGATGAGGATTTTCTAGCTAATCCTTTTCTTCCTAATTTCATGTAAAACCAACATCTTAATAAGACCTTGATGGTAAATGCTAGTCTTTTCAATTTTGGATAGGGATTTGACACCTCTTACCATATTTTTCAGACTCATCCATAAAAAATATGGGAAATCAATTTCAGGGCCACCTTCAAAGTGTAATAGAAGCCTAAGATGATATATGAAGGTTATAGCATACCTACCCTCACAAGTGAGGAATCATTGAAGACTAGCAAGCATTCGATGATACTCTTCTTTGATATAGTTCCTAGGGATCCCCTTTTTCCAATCAGGGTGTTGATGGTCTTCTTTCAAAAATCATTGGCACATTTCCTTGTTGATTCCTACTCCTTTGAAATACTTGGCTCCTCTGTTAGGTAATCCTGTGACCTCCCTTAAGGTTGCTTCATTGATTGTTAGTTGCAGATTACCTATATGCGCAATCTCTCCATCGTAACCCTAAATAAATGCGTGAGATATCTTCTCGTGCCAGCCTATGAATTTCTCCAAAAATGGCATCCATCCTGATCTACCATACTTCTCTCTACACAGTTGGAACTCCTCGGTTTCTCTATAAATCTGGAAGACCGGTTCATGTCTACTTACAACCATCTTTATAAATTGTGAGAAAAATTGGGCTGTAGCACAAGGATTTAGTCAGTTGATGAGGGTAAGGGTTTGGTACCGGAGATCGCAGAGAGGAGTAGCCTCAGAACTGGAGAAACATAACGGCAGGGGAAATATGGTGATGGCGTGGATAATGTGAATGGTAAGTTTAAGTAAGGATGCCGCAAGGAAAAATTAAGACCAGATGAGGCTTATCTGGATAGCTTCGCCACCCAAATAAGCCATCTCATTTCTACCCGTTAGTGTAATGATGAGGAAAATACGTTGGGTGTCAAAGCATCATTTTGGGATAGGTGATTGGACTTGCGAGTGGTGAATTTGATGTTGGATCATGGCTCATGACACAAGATAAGTTCATGATTTGCTTAAGGATGAAGTATGTTCGTGGCCTATCATTACTAGACATGTTTCATATTCATGCTTTGATATGATTTTGCCCTCAACCATTTTCAATCACTTATGAGAGGATTGATTAAGGTTAGGCGTATGGGTATGAGGGATAGGTGCATTGTTTTAATACTAAGGTCATAAGATCTAGTATATATTTTGATACCTATTGTAGTTATATAAGAAGAGAAAAATAAATACCATGTTACCTTTGCTTTTACCTTTGTATGATCAATACCCATAGCATATGTGACTGCCTTTGAAGCTTGTAGATTGTCAGAATCCATCTTTTTAGGCTGGAGTTTTCTAGAAGTTTGGTACTGGAATTTCCTGTACTTCTTTATTCTGTGCTTATCTTTTTTTTTTCTTTTTTATTTTTTTGTGTCTGGTTCTGCAGGGTCGTAGGGTGATCATGATGGTTTCTGAAGGTGAGATGTGAGTCTGAAAAAGAGTTTTGAAGGAGCTCTTTGACCTTCCCCCATGCCAAGGATGTTGCATATCCTTATGCAAGAAGATTCAACACTTTGTATCATAATGGAGAAACGATGATAATAGAAAAGAAATCAAATCAAATTCCAGAAGTACATTTATCACCTAGCATATGATCACATGCCTAAAAATTGAAATTGCCTTTCTTTTGATAACTTATTGACAAAGGTAGCATTTAGCAGTGAAACCAGGGAGGTTTTTATATGTTTGCCAGAAGAACAGATCCAACCTAACTTGCTTCAAAGATTTACTATAATTAGATGTTATAGATAAATTTCACAGTATAAGTAGATTAGACTCCCTAGTTAGGGATCCACTCTTAAGAAGTTTCCTTCTTAGGTAATGTAGGCTTTAGATGTCAGACCAGTAAAGTTGACTTAGCGCAATTCTCAAATGGATATTTTCTTGTAGTAATTATGTTGCTTGTTAATCTGGAGTTTGTATCTCATAAATGTCATCAGTGACCTTTGCTTATAGTTTTCATTTTTAGATGACAAAAGTGAATTTTTCAATCAGACAAGTATAGATGAGACATTTCTCAACCAGAACCCACTGCCAGCAAGCCTGTTCAGTACTCTGGTGGGGTAGTCATGATAATTAGTGAGATATCCCTTCCCGAGGCAAAATGCCCCATTGCCAACAGGCATGTTCAGTACCCTGATGGGTTTGCCTAGTCATACCACAAACCTGTACCCGCTGCCAGCAGACCTGTTTAGTATCCCGACAAGTTAGTCTCTTAAACCCTTTTTCCATCAAAGGCTTCTTGTCCATAGTCACCTATTATGGTTTTTATTAAAGAGTGCTTTGCACGGTGATAGGGGAGGCTTGTTTGAAAACCTTTTTATAGGCTAGGATGGTATTGGGTTGGAAGGTATATTCTCTTATTTGAATGTCTTTTAAAGATTTGTCTGAAGGAAAAATAAAATTTGTATGCATATTATTTCTTTAGAGTGATCCAGATGTATAATTTTGTCTAAGTTTTTCCATAAGAGAATGACCTAAATTTTCCTTAGGGTACTGATACATCCTCTTCCATAAAAAATTTCCTAGTGTACCCATGATAGAGACTGTTCATATACTCATATGTTACTCTTTAGTAAAGATAATCCAATGAATACTATTGAAGTCTAGTTAGGGTGAGATAGTTACTTGTAGGCTAATATATTTTTTTGTCCCTTTAATCATGCTGAAATACTGGATAAAGGAAATTTCTAGTCTTTGAGGCAGATTATGCATGGTTCTTTTAACAATTATAGGTAAAGATTGTGTCTTCATTGTCAAGCAACGGAACCAAGAGAAATTAAAATACTTCCTTCTAGCTAGCAACATAACCAAAATAAATTAAAATACTTCCTTCTAGCTAGCAACATAACCAAAAGAATTTCAAGATACTTCCCTTTAGTTAGCAATAGAACCAAAAGAAATTATTGCTTCACAAGGGGTGCCATTTGATGCTGCATTCGGCTTCTTGGTTCCAGCTTAAGTGGTTTTTGCATGGCTTCATACTTCATATTAATTGACATAAGATTTTGAAATATGCGCAGCATTCCTTGTCAATTAGGTGATGTGCCCTGATAGTACCGTATAAGGACAGACTTCTGGTACCGGATCAGCACAGGACTGCTGGTACCGGACTAGAATAGGATTTCTAGTACCGAAGCCGTATTGTTGGTACCGGATCAGAACAGAGTATTGTTGATGCCTACAAACTAATGTTTAGCAAGTTCGTGAAGGATCAAATAAATAGAAATCTACTTACAAAGATAAAATGTGAAAGTAAAACAAAAGGAGGTAAGAATCCCTTGTTACCTTCATCTTATTAACAAAACTCAATCCACACCTATGTACAAAAGTTTCTAATAAACCAATCAATTAATGTGGATCAGTAGGAAGGTCTCCTTCCTTACTGATTACCTGCATATTTGAATTTTGTAGTATACGAGTCAAAAATTCCTTATTTGACAGGGGTTTGTTATAAATTCTCAACCGGTGACCATTCACAAGTAGTGGTGTCTATTGTTCGTCAATTGTATTTATCCTGATTGAACCATTATCATAGACAATGTCAATTTCATAAGGTCCCATCCAACGAGTAGTTAACTTACCTTTGAAGTTCTTGAATCTGTTGTCATACAACAGGACCCAATCTCCTTGTAGAAAATTTTTCTTTTTGAGATACTTGTCATGCCATTTTGTTCTCTGCTCTTGAATGAGGGTGGTTCTTTGAAGTGCTTCCTATCTGATTTTGTCCAACTCATTAAGCTGCAAGAGTCTTTGTTGTTGGGCTTTATCCAAGTTCATGCCAACTTGTACTGCAATCCTGAAGGTTTTGATCTGGAATTCTATGGGAAGAAGCACCTGCTTCCCATACACCAACTCATAGGGTGTATTTCATGTTGTATTCCTCCAGGTGATTCTATAATCCCATAAGGCTTCTAGTAATCTGTCAGCCCAATCCTTGTGGTGTAGCTATATTGTTTTGGTAAGAATGGACTCAATGACTTTGTTGGTAGATTCTACTTGTCCATTTGCCTATGGATGGTAGGGTGTAGATTTCCTGTGTTTGATTTGGTACTGTTCTGTAACAGCCTTGACTAGATGAGAGGTAAATTTAGTTCCCTGATCAGTCACAATTTCTCGAGGTACACCAAATCTAGTAAAGATGTCATTAAAAAGGAAATCTACCACAAATTGTTCACTTGCAGCTGGGAAATATTTTGCTTCAACCCACTTAGTCACATAGTCAGTGCATACAAGTATATACTTTTTATTTTTAGATGCAGGGTTAATGGGCCCTACAAAATCTAATGCCCATTTCTCGAAAGGCTCAATAACTACTTGGGCTTGAAGTGGCATTTGGTCTCGTGCAGTAGGCTTACCCATTTGTTGGCATTCATCACAATTGGATACATAGGTTTTAGCATCTCTGAAAATATGAGGCCAGTAATAACCAGATTGTTGAACTTTATAAGCAGTCCTCTTGTCTGCGAAGTGTCCTCCACAGGGACCATCATGGCAAGCTTGCAGAATATCATGAATTTCATCTTCCCTTACACATCTCCTAATTACCAAATCTGATCATGTTTTGTAGAGGCAATCATCGTGCCACATGTAGTTTGCACTTAGCTGAATTACTTTTTGTTTTTCTCTAGGAGACAATTTCTGAAGCATCTTCCCTGTCACAAGATAGTTAGCTACATATGCATACCAAGGAGTGAATGTAGAAATAGCAAACAAATTTTCATCAAGAAAGTTATCTTCTACTAGTGCATTATCTCCCAGATGAATCATTCTAGATAAGAAATCAGCCACAAGATTATCCTTACTAGGTCTATCAATAATGTTGATATTAAACTCTTGTAATAATAGAAACCATCTTGTAACTCTAGGATTTGTTACATGTTTTTTCATTAAGAATTTGATGGTTGAATGATCAGTGTGTACAAAAGCTTGATATCCTATAATATAGTGTCTAAATTTATTGATAGCATGGACCACAGCTACCAATTATTTTTCTATGTAAATTGATTTTTACTGACAATGTAAATAGCATAGGGCATTTGATTTTCCCTTTGTCCAAGAACTACCCCAAGGGCTATGTTTGAGGCATCGGTACAGATATGAAAAGGAAGGGACCAATTTGGTCCTCTTAATATAGGGGTAGTTGACAATTTCTATTTTAGAATCCCAAAAGATATTTGGCATTCATCATCCCACTTAAATTCAGCTTCTTTAGATAATAACTTGAATAAAGGGGTGGCTAGGCTTGTAAAATTCAGAATGAATCTTCTATAGTAGTCAGCATGCCCTAAAAAGCTGTGAACTTCCTTTTGTGAGGAAGGTATTCTGATTTGTGTGATAATATGAATCTTTGTCGGATCAACTCTCATTCCAGAACTAGAGATGTGATGTCCCAAAACAATACCTTCAGTGAGCATCATTTTTGAATTTTCATTACTTAGGGAAATATTAGTTTCCTTACACCTAATCAAGACTTTTTCTAGACTGGTCAAAGCTTCCTGGAAGTCTTTTCCATGGACTATAAAGTCATCCATGTAGACTTTGATGCAAGCATTCGTCAAGTCAGATAAAATGGCTAGGACATCCCTTTGAAAAGTGGTTGGGGCATTACAAAGTCCAAAAGGAAGCACCCTATAAGCATAGGTTCCCCATGGGCAGGTGAAAGTGGTCTTCTCCTGGTCTTCAGGTGCTATTTATATTTGGTTATAACCACTAAACCCATCCAGGAACGAAAAATACTTATTTCCGAACAAGGTATAATGCATGATCAATAAATGGTAAGGGAAAATAATCCCTATGGGTGGATTTGTTCAACTCCCGGAAGTCTACACATATTCCCAACTTACCATTTTTCTTGGGAACTATGACAAGTGGAGATGCCCATTGACTATCTGAAATGGGGTATATGAGATTGGATTAAAGAAGTTTTTGCAATTCCTCTTTTACAATATCTTTAAGGGTTGGATTCATCCTTCGTTGAGGTTGTCTAACTGGTCTGATTTGGTCATTAGTGTAGATATGATGTGTGCATGTGTCATGGTGAATGCCATTCATGTCTGCATAATCCCATGCAAAGGCATTAAATTGTCTTTGGAGCATTTCAATTACTTGCGTCTTTTGTTCTGGTTCTAAACTGGAGTTGATATACAAAGGTTTTCCTGGGCTAATCTCAACAAGTTTAGTACTTTCTTCCTTTTTTGAGGAAGCTGGTGATAAAGTATATAATTGAGTGATATCAGGGTGCCAAGTTTGTTGAAATTCGGAACTAAAAATGTGTGACAATTCTGCAAAAGACCTCAGGTATTCAATGCAATTTGTATCAGACAAAAATAAACTTAAGACTTGTTCATATGATTTTTCTTGCATTCCTCTTACTTGTTCAAGTGTTAACAGGGGTCTGATGCAATCTTCCTCTCCATAAGGGTTTTCTAGCCAAACAGGTATTTCCTGTGTCGGTTGGGCAGGAGGGAAGAGAACAAGTTTTGGGCTATGTGTGCCATTGGATATAGTCATCTCACCAGATCGATAGCTGATAAAGGCATCTACTATGGCCAGCCAAGGATGGCCAAGAACCACAGGGTATCCTGGTTTGGAGGATGATTTAGAATAGATGAATAAAAAGTCTATTGGATATTCCCAAGAATCTAGAGTGACTGTGACATCATCTAGACTTCCCGCAAGGCTAATGACTGACTTATCTGCCAACTCTATCATGGTTTGGGTTGGTCTTAACTAGTTTATTTGGAGCTTTTGCATAGTGTCAAAAGGAATTACATTAATTGTTGCACCCAAATCAATGAGTGTGTTTGGTAAAGAAATACCATTAATTTCAACAGTGACTACTGGGTTTCCAGGGTCATTATATTTGTATGGAATTTCATAAATAAATTCAGATAATTGTCCCACCACCTGAACAAGGGGAGGTTCCTTCTTCTTCCTTCCTGGTTTCTTAATCCAAAGTTCCCTTCTGATTTTGGCATATATGAGGATATCCTTAATGTCTTGCAGCAAAGGTATTTTTATACATACATTTCGTAATTCATCCTCTATATCTTTGTGCAAGGGTGGGTCAGTTTTCTTCACTAATAGTCTTTCAGGGTAGGGTGGAAGATTAACTTGTTGAGGTACTTGTATAGACTGAGAAGTGATTGGAATAGGAGGGGAAGTCTCTTCTTCTGCAGGGGTGGTTTTAGTGTTTTCTTCCTCAGAATGATTATCATTTTCTTCCTGAATTATTACTGCAAGATTTGATTGGTTACATCTTTCCCTGATCGTAGTTGAATTTCATAGGTGGGAAAGGTTTGAACTTCTGTATTTTGCACCGGGTGGGTGGGTCGATTATTGGGGTTAAGGATTGGATGGGCAGGAATTGTTGTTGGTGTCTGAGGGTTGTGGGAAGCTTGGTTTTGTGGTTGTTGATTGGCATTTATAGGTACTTGTTGTTGTTGGTTAGGGTTCAAGGGGGTTGTAAATTGTTGTTGTATAGGAGGTGGGAGTAAATCTTGCATCTGTGGTGGGTTGAATCCAGGTAGTAATTTGGAAATGTTTGCAGGATACTATGGATATGTAGGGTAAGAGGGATTTCCATATACAGGCCCCCTCCAACCTTGTTGCCAAGGTTGAGTTTGAGTTTGTTGAGGTGTCCATTGTGGATTGGTCATTGGGGAAGGACCCCATTGTTGTTGTTGATACTGTGCATTAGGGTCATAAAATGTATTGTTGTTTTGGTCTCTCCAAGGTCTTCTGGAAGGGTATGGTTGTTCTTGTGAGACTCCTCCTCCCCTATACATGGCTTGTAGCTCAAGCAAAGTCAGATACTCAAATGTGGGGTGTTCTAGTGTACATAGGCCATAGATTTCTATGACATTTAATGGGCATTCCTTCTCACTGTGCTTCTTTCGACATCTATGAAAAAATATTGCTAAAGCAGCCTCTTCTGCTTGTTTCTTTTTCAGTTTTAGAGTATCTAACTAGTTACTGATTGTGCTCAAGATGTCTGTTTTAAATTTATTCAATAATTTTCCTAACTCAGTTCTAGTGACAGTCCCTGAGATTTGTTTTGTATTTCTGCTAAAAGAATCTCTTGGTCCTTTGCCTGTTTTAGATTGTCCTCTTGAGTATCTTCTACAGTAATCTGCAATCTCTGCAAAAGGTTTTTGGTGTACATCTCCTGAATGCAACAAGTTTAAAACTTATATGCAGTCATCTCTAAGACCTTTCAAGAATACAGTTCTTACTACAGCTGGGTCTGTGGTGAATAGTTTTGATTTCTGATAGTTGTATAAGAACCTTTCTAAGTAGTCTTCAGGGCTTTCATCTTCTATTCGTTGCATTTTAAAAATGTCATTTTTAGCATTATCCTTACAATAGTCTTGGTATTTCCGTAAAAATGTGTCTTTCATCTGATCCCAAGAGAGAATTGTATTTTCTCCTAAGCTCGTGAACCATCTTAAGGTTGAATCTTTCATTGTAGCAGGAAAGAGCTTAAGTTTTTGGGCATCGTTTGAGTAGTTATAGCTTCTACATAATATGTCAAACTTGAATAAAAATAAATCTAGATCTTCAATTGACATACCTCTGAAAGTGGGTAACAATGATAGTGGGATATTTTTCATGCTGATGTTTATGGAAATATCCAAGATTGGAAACCCAAAGGTCTCAATCTCAGTGGCTACATTTCCTTCTTCTTTTTCCATTCCACTGATAGATGGTTCAGAAACTGGATTTTTTGTGTCTCCTAAATGTTCAGCAGATTCACGTTTTGCCTGCCCCAATACTAATTCTTTCATTTTAGGTTCTTCTTCTAGAGCCTCGTTGGCTCCCCTTGAATTTTCTCCCAGTGGAATTTTTCCTACACCAGTGTCAGTTGGATTAGTGGGGGGGGTTGTTTTTGAATCTTTAGAGCTGACAAACCTACCCTTATTATCTCTATATCTATGCATAAAATGGAAATTTGATTCTTAACTGAATTGAAATCCTAATTCTATCTAGAAGGTAAGAAGGCAACCTGGCTTCGGAGAACCCCACTCTAGTGGTCACGTGGCTCTTCACTCACATTATAAACTTTTTATCCTCCTCCCTCAAGCAACCTTTAAAATCATTCAAAAACTATGCAAACAATCTAAGCTAAAAATCACTTCCTACTGTTTGCAACTCCCCGACAACGGCGCCAAAATGTTGTGCTACTTATATGTTTAGTATAATGCACTCATTAATTATCAATCCGGGGTTCGTAATCAACAGAGTTACAAGACACCAATAAGAAAGGTAATTCTAATGTCATGAGTATAGAACTATTCTAGATTATGTATGCTGGAAACAAAGCAAACTAGCAAATTGAAACATAATTTGGTTGTCTTTCATAGAGAGGCTATCTACTCCATTATGGCACATGAAAGTATGAGATGGAGTTCTTTTGACAGGTCAACTCTGCTATCTGACCCAGAAAATTAACTATGCAATCACACTTCTGAAAGGGAAATCACACATCAATCATCAAGACATAGCATGGGTAATTCAATAGTCAATATACTATGTATGATGTTGTTCACAATGTGTTGTTGCGAACTTCACTAGTTCTCCTTCAAATATGTCTGACTACTGCTGCCAACATTCATGTCCATAAAACAAAATCAAATGCATAAAAACAGAAATAGAGTATATGCAAAACAGAGTAAGTAAAGATCTCTAAGCAATCATACAATCGAAATCCTAGTCTAAACTATACTGCTATCATCTGAAAGAATTAAAGCTTCAGCTAATCTAACATTTACACTATTGAAATCAAATGCTAATACTAATCTATGAAGATGCTGACCTTTGTTGGGTGGTGGGCCCTTGCCGCTTCAACAGGTCAGCGATTGGAGTCTATAGTAAGCTTGCTTTCAATCCACACATTACTCTTACTCAAACTTCAAACATGAAATCAAACTATGTTAAGAGCTCAACTCACATTCAATCATAGATGATCAAGACATGGAGATAAATAACGTCCTTCTATTAATCTTCAATCCAGAATATGTTCTACAATATGTAATGTTGCTTCACATGCTGTGTTATGCTAACTCTCTGCTACCTCCACCATCCTTGGCATGACTATTTAAACAATCTTAGTTGTGAAACACAAGGAGGTTAAATCTTAGCAGATCAGTCAATTGTCAATTTTAATTATTCAGTTACATATTTTATGCTTCATCCTCATGACACAAAGTGCATGAGGATGAGGCAATAATAAACTATCCTAACATAGCCTTGCTAAAAAATTTATGATTCAATAAACATCCAACAATTGTCTTGGTCACGATCTGGAGCGAAACTTGGTACATTCGGCTTCCTGTATCGGTACCAGATCCGAATAGTGCACAAATGGTTGGTACCGGATCACGACATTCTGCGACCGTTGGTACCGAATCGCGACAAGTAAGATTTGGTACCAGATCTGAATAGAAGGTGCACTTGGTACAGGATTCGGACAGTGGTAATCTGGCGTATAAGTACCGAATAGCTGAGCTGGTACAGAAAGGCTGGACTTATCTAGAGGTCAAAGGTTATACATGGCAATTTCAAGCATTAGTACATGAAACATTTAATCTCCTAGCTCAATAAACCACAAAAATGCATGAATTAATTATACTTTACTTTAGGACCTTATCAATGGCTAATGGTAGTGTTCTTTGTCATTTATACAAGCTTAGGTAAGCCAAAAAGGTATAGATGAGGAGTATAATAGGGTAGTGGGGATGTCAATTTAGAGGCTCAACAATAGATCCTAAGATGGTGGAAAGTTTGCAATTGCCAAGAAGCAAGCATGAAAAATCTTGGCTAGCGCAACTAGCTACAGGAGCTAAAAGAAAAGTCAATGAGATGGTTTAAGTCATGTCTTATGAACATGAATGGACTGAACACCAAGGCAGATTTGAATATCTTACCTTTGGGTTCCTATGACTATCTAATTGGGATGGATTGGTTGGACCAACATCATGCTTTCTTAGACTGTCATAACAAAGCATTTACTTGCCTAGATGAGGAAGGGAACCAAATGAAAGTACAGGGAATTCCAAGGACAGTAACCATTAGAGAAATTTCAGCATTGCAGTTGAAGAAATGTTATAGAAAAGTGTGTCAAATAATTGCAGCTCATATGGAAGAGATACCTAAAGATAAGGTACTGAGTTTGGAAGATTATGCAATCCTGAAAGAATTTGTAGATGTATTCAGGGAGGTACCAGGACTACCTCCAAGGAGAGACATTGATTTCTCTATAAATCTAATGCCTGGAGCAGCTACAGTGTCAAAGACTCCTTACAGAATGAGTACACTAGAGTTGAAGGAGTTGCAAATGTAGCTTGAAGAACTTATAAAG
Source organism: Picea sitchensis (assembly GCA_010110895.2). Classification (NCBI taxonomy): domain Eukaryota; kingdom Viridiplantae; phylum Streptophyta; class Pinopsida; order Pinales; family Pinaceae; genus Picea; species Picea sitchensis. The sequence continues at coordinate 23,756 of SNQJ01S0109780.1, forward strand.
AAGGGGTATATATGCCCAAGTGTGTCACCTTGGGGAGCCCCAGTCTTGTTTGTGAAAAAGAAAGATGGAATGTTAAGATTGTGCATTGACTTCAGACAGTTGAACAAAGTGACTGTTAAGAATAAGTATCCTCTGCCAAGGATTGATGACCTCTTTGACCAATTGAAGGATGCAAAGATATTTTCAAAGATAGACCTCATATCAGGATACCACTAGGTAAGAATTAAAGAGGAAGATATCAACAACACCGCCTTCCGGACAAGGTATGGTCATTATGAGTTCACAGTGGTGCATTTGGGTTGTCAAATGCACTAGTTGTTTTCATGTGCTTAATGAATCGTGTTTTCCAGGAATATTTAGACAAGTTTGTCATTGTCTTTTTGGATGACATTCTAATATATTTTAAGTCAGAGGAAGAGCATGAACATCATTTGAGGATGGTGTTGCAAGTGTTAAGGGAGCATCAGTTGTATGCCAAATTGAGCAAGTGTTCGTTATATCAGAAGAAAATTCATTATTTGGGGCATATCATTTCAAATGAAGGGATAGAAGTGGATCCTGAGAAGATAGAAGCCATTCGAGAATGGTCAGTGCCAAAGAATGTGACAGAGGTCAGATAATTCATGGGTCTTGCAGGCTACTACAGGAGATTCATTGAAGGATTCTCAAAGATAGCACACCCAATCACTTCCTTGCAAAGAAAGGGTGTGAAGTTTCAGTGGACATTAGAGTGTGAAAAGAATTTCCAATACTTGAAAAAATTATTGACAAGTGATCCAATACTAAGGATTGCAGACCCAAATGAAGATTTCATTGTATGCACAGATGCATGTAATGAAGGACTGGGTGGAGTCCTCAGTCAAAATGGATTTGTGATATGTTATGAATCAAGGAAGTTGAAGGAGCATGAAAGAAACTATGCCACTCATGATTTGGAGTTGGCAGTCATAGTGCATGCCTTGAGGAAATGAAGACACTACCTCATGGGGAAAAGATTTGAGCTAAGAACAGACCACAATGGTCAAAAATATTTATTTGATCAACCAAATCTAAATGCTAGGCAAAGCAGATGGTTAGAATTTCTAAGCAAATATGACTTTGATATAAAGCATATCAAAGGGAAAGAAAATAAAGTGGTTGGTGCACTTAGTAGGAGGGTGCATGAACTACATGCTACAGCCATCATAATGTATCAGACTGATGTTAAAAGAAAAATTCTAGAGGCTATGAATGCAGACCTGCAGTACAAAGAATTGGTAGCAAAATTACAGCAAGGTAAGATTTCACAGAAGATGGATACTTATAAGTTGGGAATAGATGGATTACTTCTGCACAAGAACAAAATTTTTGTACCAAATGTCCAGGACTTGAAATGTATGATTTTGCATGAGATGCATAATGTTCCTTATGCAGGGCACCCTAGATATAATAAAACCATGGAAGCGATCAAGAGCCAATACTTTTGGCCAAGTATGAAGAGAGGAATTGTTGAATACATCGCTAGATGTATGGAATGTCAGAGAGTTAAAACTGAGCATAGACACCTAACAGGATTGTTGCAACCTTTGCCCATTCCTGAATGGAAGTGGGAAGTGGTGAAAATGGATTTTATTATAGGATTTCCAAGAACAGACAGACTACATGATTCGATCTTGGTGGTGGTGGAAAAGCTTACAAAAGATGCCCATTTTATTCCACTAAAAACTACTCACAAGGCAGCAGATGTTGTTGATATTTTCATGAAGGAAGTGGCACGATTACACTGAATTCCTAAAACAATTGTGTCCGACAGAGACCGGAAATTCACTTCAAATTTCTGGAAAGGATTGTTCAAAGGATTTAGAATGAATATGAACTTTAGTACAGCTTATCATCCTAAGTCTGATGGATAGACAAAGAGGGTGAATAGAGTGATAGAAGATATGTTGAGGATGTATGTTATGGATAAACCATCAAAATGGGAAGACTGCCTACACTTAGTAGAATTCGCTTACAAAAATGGGTATCAGGCATCATTGATGATGATCGCACTTTATGGCATAAATTGTAATACTCCAATAAACTGGGATAATCTAGCTGATAGGACAATAGTCAGGCCAGAGTTGCTCAAGGAGATGGAAGACCAAATGTTAAAAATTCAGCAGAATTTGAAAGCTGCCCAAGATAGGCAAAAAAGTTATGTTGATAAGAACAGAATCCACAAAGAATTCAAAGTGGTTGATCGTGTTTTCCTGAAAGTGAAAGCTAACAGGAGTTCCCTAAAGCTGGGAAGTTGCGCCAAATTGGCAGCTAAATTTTGTGGACCATTTGAAATCCTAGAGAGGATTGGTCCAGTTTCTTATATGATTGCATTGCTTGCATCTATGATTGTTAATAATGTATACCTCATGCTTGCTACTTGGGAGCATGAGGATGCAATGCGGGCAGAATAACCGCATCTTTTTTTGAGAAATTCTGAAAATTTTGTTGTATATGGGAACATGATGCACTAAGGGCAGTGCATAAATAAGGGGAGGGGATTGTAATATCCATCGGCCGAACCCAAATGCAAATGTAATCCAAGTATATTTAAGCTGGTAAGTTGTTTTAGACATCATTTTGTAATGCACCTTTCATGGCATAGTGCGCACATGTACTGCGCAGTAAAATAATGTAAGATGCACATTTCCGGATACCGCGTGTAGTAACTAAAGTGTGCACAACCTGGAAGTCAGTGAATACTGTGTGCAGTAACTAAAGTGCGCGTAATAGTAAGGTCAGCGAACCTTTGTGTATATAATACGTGTATAGGCTGGTGAGCCAGTATTATAAGCTGGGAATCTTATGTTTTGTAATTAGGCTAGAGCGCCTAGATTTTAAAAGGCCAGTGCGCCAATTTTGTATATATCTCATGATTAATATAAAATACATCGTTGTGTGCAGAACAACCATGATAAAAGAGAAATGGGACTAGACTCCACCAGTTAGGAAAAGGGAGGGCCAAAAGTTAAGGAAAGTGTTAAGCGAGAGAGCTTAAGCCAAAAAGGAATATTATATTGATATTTCTTAGAACATAAAGTTTGGATAATTACTTTATCCTAAGTTCTAAAGTTGGGGACAAGTGTACCAAAGTAACTTCCAATATGACAAGTGTCAAGTCGAGGACATGCATACCTATTGTTAGGACTTAGTTCCTTGGGGGGGTCTTCCATTATTCATTCGGCATGCTTGCTCATCAAGAAAACCATCACCTCTCCCATTATTCCATGACCATTCCTTCGCAAATTCATTGAGCTAGATCTCGTATCTTCCTATCCCTATATCAGAACCTGTTCCTTAGCCATTCTTCTTGTTGATGTGTCTACTAACTTGGGAGCGGGATTGAAGAGGCGGGTTGTCAGACCTGTGATCAATTCTCTGAGTGGGATAATTGTTGGGAATCTGTTTCCTGAAGGTGCTAAACTATAGATGCAGTGCTCTGAGACTTCTATTCCGGCCTATTGCTGAAGCCCTGGAAGGGAAGTGGGGCAGCCGAAGGACTGTTGAGTAGAGAAGGGGCACACTTCCTTCGGTGGGACAGGCGTGTGGGGAATGAGAGGTTGTAGGTTGTCGGTTGAGTGAGCACCTGAGATGGAGTCTTTCATGTCGACCGTGAACCCTTATCTTGGTTAGGAATCCCTTTTCTAGGTGGAGTTTAGTCCCAGCTCAGGGATGACTCATTGTTGAGAGTGATGAACAGTGCGGTCTAAGGCTGGGAGGTTCGTGGACGGTCTGCACGTAGTTGGCGATAGTCTTACCAAGATAAGTATCGGTTGTGTGATGAATTATATACTGCATTGTCATTTACGTGTTATTTTATATGTTTATTACATGTGTAATTATAATTGTCCATGGATTCAAAAGGGTATTTCCCTGTATATGTTGCATGTTCATGTTTGTTGTAATTCAGTATGAAATCGTATATTTATAGAATGAAATTTTTTGGTTATGTTTATATGTGAAGCTTTCACTAGAGCGTTGTATGTATAGGTATAATTGCATGCCATTCATCATATATATATATACCTGTGGGTAAATGTATGTATTTGAAAAGAAAAATGTATGTGACATACTTCGTTTGAATACTGGGGTTGTTACAAGATGATTTCAGAACTAATTTAAGTGTCTGAGTAGTGGCATTTCCTAGTCTGTGGGTGGTCGGGGTGTGTTACAGTGTACATAACAATTTTAAATGTAATGAATTGTTTGTATGGTTTTTTACTTTTACCATTTTTTTTCATAAGCTCTTGTAACATACACTCAATCAGCAATCCACAATGTGTGCATAACAATTTTAAATGTAATGTATTGTTGGTATGGTTTCTGGCTAAAATTCTAGAATATGCAGTGAAATCTAGAAACACTACAAACAATATGATCAACGGGGAAAATATAGATTCTAAAATTTTAGATGTAGTTTAATAGTTTAGTCACCTTATATTTGGCATTGGTTTTTACAAACTAAGTTTAGGTATGAGAAATGTAGAGAAACTTTTAATATATGTTAAAAAAATTCCCTAATACTTTTGTGAGAAGTGGTTTAAGGCCTTTGCTCTGAGCTGGCAATAAGCACCTCCATTAGGTGTTTGCTACAAAATTCCAAGCGTGCCATGTTGGAAATACTAGAACAACTGAGAGGGGGGGTGAATCAGTTGTTTATAAGCTTAAACAATTTTATGCCTTTTAAATAATTATTAAGATTTCTTCATGTGTCATCAACTAATCATACAGCATATGGACAGAAAGAGTAAAGATTATCAGTCACACATAAAATACACACACAGAGACAGATTTTCACGAGGAAACCCATAAAGGGAGAAAACCTCTTCTTCTTCGAAAAAGACTGCCTATCATTTCGAAGAAGAAGAGGNTGTTCTGTACATCATTTACCATTGAGCACCAACTCAATGTGAGGCTGCTACCTCTGTTTTACAAGCTACAACTTGTTTGAGAGCTCTAACTCTCTGATTTCTCTAGCACCCACTAGAAGGAAGCACCAACTCCCTGAAGATTCCAGCACCAACTGGACAGAAGCACCAACTTCTTGATTATTCCAGCACCAACTGGATGGA